>JAPDSC010032344.1:0-15211 GCA_026290005.1 Latrodectus geometricus
CCTAATTCTTCTAGAAACTTTATTTTGAAATGAAAAATTAGACCAAAATCTTAATCTTCTCCATTCCAAAAAATATACTTTATAAACTAATAACCATAGTCTTTGAAAAGTAATATGTATCTTCTTCAAATTATTACCTTTGACTTTTTTATGTTTATACATTGGTTAATTATTCATAATTAGGACTCAACCATTCAATTTTAATGTTAGAAAAACCTGACATTGGAAAATAAATTTCAAAATAAATACTATCAATTAATCATTTTTGAACTTCTTTAAAACATGGTTTTCTTAATGAAATCCAGATAATTAATTATTATAGAAATTCAATTCACTTTATGTTAAAAAGTTATATTAAGTGAAAATAACTATAACAATATATTAATTATACGAATATAAAGTATTTTTACGTCATTAAAAGCTAATGTTTTTATCATTACAATAAATGTTAATCAATAAGCGAATCAACTGTGTAAATTTTATAATGTATTTATGAATTACTTTACTTTTTACTCATTGAAATCTTTTTATCAAGAAAAAAGAATTCCATAATCTATAAAAAAAACTCTAAAATACTAAATATAAATATTGAGTGAATTTTTAACTAAGAATTCTAACGATATATTTCGAGAAAAAATGCATTGGTTTATATTTTTTAAGTCTTGAATTGATTACATCAGAATTATTCATTCCAGTGGCTCAGCTACTTTGTTCAATTAACAAAAAATCAAATAAATAAATAAAAAATAATATTTTTTATTTATGTTCATTCACTGAGAAGAATAATTGCTTAAGCATTGATTTTTTTTTATTGCAAAATTTGTCATGAATGTTGTTGCAAACTCACTAGCAAATCATTAAAATTTCAATTTGATTGAGTATGACATTAAACTAACTAAAAATGTGATTTGCATACATTTAAACTCTTAACAGATCACCTACAAATTTTAAATTGTTTTGAACTAAAATTCCATTGGCACTATATTCCCTCCATTGAAAAACCATTCAACAGTTTCAACATAAATCGAAAACAAATTAGTCATTTAAAGAATAATGGTCAAGTGTTGACTTAAGCACAAATAACATTCTAACTCTACCATTCAAACAGCATTCTAAATAATAGCTCATACTGGTAAACTCACACACATTAAATCAGGTTTGGAACATTTACAGACAATCAATAGTCACGAGAATCGTTTCTGCCCATGACAAACATGTCCGCATCAATTGATTCATTCTTCAACGTGTGTATGCAAACAATGACTCTAGCTACATTTCTGCTTGCTTTTTTTATATAATGCCTATTTCCAAACAGTTGTAATTATGTATTATTCACCGATTATGTGAGCTGTTCTTGATAACTACTCGCAATTTTCTCAATTAAAAGATGCGTTGCATGATGGAATTGGATTGTTATAACAAATCAAAAGATCTACTGAATGAAAAAGCAAACTTCAAACAAAAATCTAATAAGTGTCGAGTGAATGTTTGAAAAGCTCATGGTGAACAATATTTTTACTAATATTTAACAAAATCAAGAATTATTGATATGGACAATTATTTTTAAAGAAGCCCATATTCTTATGTGTCAATTATTACTAAATAAAGGAATTTATATCATTTGATATTCTTTAATTTAGAAGGAGAAAAGACTGAGATGACTTTCGTACATTATATATTCTTATAATTATTTCTCTTCAAATGTGATGTTATATAAAGCAGAGGTTGGGTATACGAGTAGCCACTTAATAGAGTTTGAGGATGAACAATTTCTTAAAGTACTCTTAGAATCTGAAATTCCATTACATTCATGTGTTACTCATTTTTAAATTAAATTCTATACCCTCATTCAAAGTGATAGTTTGAAGTACACTTACTCTTACTCTTCTTTTTAATTAATCAGCCATACTGTTAAACTGCAGTTAGATATTTGTCTTTACTTGCAAGTTTCTGCGGAAACATTTTAAATATTGCCTTGTTCTGTAATATTATTGTATTCCATAAATACATATTTCTGTGTTCATCTTAGATTATGATATTTTTGTCTAAAATTACACCATCTTGTCTCTATTAACAAAATTGCACAATATACGACTTTAATGTACTCTCTATTATAAATAATCAGAATACTTATAGGGGTATTTTAGAATGAAAAAATGCAGACCTTCATAAAAAATGTAAAAAAGTCTGCAATATGCCATATATTAAAGTTAAAGATGAATGCGAAAGTAACAGACTAAAATAACTTTCCGTGTTATTTTCCCCAATGGCGGGTACTTTGGTGATTACCCTTTTTAGCCACAACAAGGCCGGAAACTGGTACTCAATTATCGTTACCCGGTGGACACCTGTGAACCAAGTCACGAAGGCGAGTAGCACTACCAACGTCACACCACCACAAACCCGTTGTGGCGGGCTACATTCATCCATCATCAGAGGAAAGGACAAGAAACACATAAAAAGAAAAAGTACATCCATACTCGAGCTGGGATTCGTACCCTGGTCCTCCCCATTCGTAGTCAGTTACGCTAACTACTAGATTTTTTGTTCAACGGCTAGTTTCCATGTTTATATGATGTATTTTAAATTCAATTCTTTGATTTATCAGCATCACTAATACTCATGGTAATAATTAATAGGTTTACATAATAAAATTTTTTCACACAATTCCTACTCTGCAAAGCATAATAAATACTTCCTAAACAGAAAATATTTTTATATTACTTATAAAATACACAAAATGCTGAACTTAAAGGGATACATAAACTGAAAAAAACATAAAAAAATATAACATAAAATTAACATAAGAACATTTTTTTTTTGTTTGATAATATAATCTTAATCCTCTGCATCAAAACATTTTCAAATATATTGACTTTGTGTGTGTAAATCTTTTAGTTACATAGTTTAATAACATAATTTTCTCATTATATAGTTTACAAAAAAATCAAATTCTTTGATTTATGAATTAATACCCAACTGTGTAAAATATAATTCATGTGAAGAAAAAAGTAAAATTCATTACATTATTTTTAAAACATTTGTTTTAGAGGAGAAATATAAAGACGTTGGTGAAGAGCTTGATGTTTGCATGAGGATACACGACTTCAACCATGTAAGGACTTTACTTCTAAAATTTTATTTTTTCTGATGTTTAAATATTATATTAATATTTTGTGGCTTAATCTGTAGTATTCATGAAAAAGAACATTGTTTTTATCTTGCGAAATACATTTTATGAATCCACAATTATTAAATATTTACAGGAAATCAAATATAACAATAAAATAAAATAAGTGTTTTATACGATATTTAATAAAACTTTTCGATATATTCATGAAGTTTATGTTTATTTATAGCTCAGCACTTTAAAAAAAAATTTTTTTCGGGGGGGGGGGGTTCCTTGGTGGTTTGGTTGGTTAGGGCGTCATTCTCGTTACCAAAAGTTCGTGAGTTCGAATCCTGGCTTAGACGAAGATCCGTCGTGTTCACTAATGGCAACTGGGACACGTAAAATATATCGGGTCGCAATGTCCTCCATGTTCCCATTATAAATTAATACATGTAGGGGTGGTTGAAGTCAGGCTATGGGCCTTCACTATATACAGGCTACAAGCTTTGGTTTCAATCTCTAAAATTGGAAGATTCAGATGATGCTGCCATCTATGAGCCAAAAGTCGTACTTCCACTTTCGTATGAGGGTACTCTACTCAAAAAATGGAAGACGCTCTTTCTCTGACTTCAATCGCCAAGTCTCTCACAGGCGGGCTTGCCGTTGCCAAGTGTCATCAGAAACAACAAAAAAATTTTTGTAACATATTTTATTTAAATAATCTAAGTTATATTTGCATATATCAGAGTAAAGTGTTGTATTCAGCAAGAAAAAGGTCTAAAGTAATTTTTATTTATTGTTAACTTGGTTTAAAGAATTCTTATTCGAATCAAAATATTAATGACTCCGAAGTAATACCTATTAGTCATTGTTGTCTATTTAAAACATTTTAACATCAGAATGTGATCTCAAAATTATTATTAAAGATTAAGTTGATATTTTGACTGATAATTTAACTTCATCTAGAAATTATTTGTGACATCTGAGAAAACTTGTGAAAGAGCTTAAATAAAAAAATTAGAAACTTCATTTATATTATTATTTTAAAGAATTATAAAATTAGAAAAATGTAGATTTTACTTATACTTCGTTTTAAATAACCTCAATTTAATGATTTAAAATTTCTTAAAATTATTCTATGATATTATTTGTTTTGGTAAAATTATCACTGTATAATTTTTTATAATTTTATAACATGATAAAATTACACAACGCATAAATTATTCCAGTTTCTTGATGTGACACAATCATGCTATCCAAAGCAATTGACAATCAAAGGATTTAAAAAATTTATCTGTCAACTCTATGAACACGAAGTCATACAGGTACTTTTTATGCTAATTATTTTTAAATTATCCCTTCGTAGTGCATATCACAAATATGGCTCGATTGTCTTCCATTTCAATAAGTTTTCCATCGAATAATAATTATGAGTCACTTATAGATAAATAAAAACCTTTAAAATACATAAAAAAAAATGAAACAATCAAATTCAGACAAAACAAAAAAAATCAATTGTTTAAATCTCTTAAAAATATATGCAAAAAAAGAAATTACTAAAATATAATGTACGTAAACAAGAATAAGCTTTGTAGAATTGATTAATAATGATGGTATTACTCAATTACTTAAAAACCAACAAATAAAATTACTTTTATAATTAATTATATAAGTTTGGGTTCTTTTTGGTATTAAGATGCATTGCAATAATTAAATTTATCCTTAATCCACAATTCAACTTTATCTTTAAATATTCAATAAAAATGTTAATAAATTAGCTTAACAAGGAAAAAAAACTATGCTCAAACTCACATTAATTCTTACTAAACTTTAAATGTAAAAAAGAAAGGAATAAATAAAGTTAACATCATCAGAGAAATTTATTCTCATGAATTATTCATGTTATATTGATAGTTAAATAATTAAAAATAAATTCAAAACAAATACACACAAAAAATGCAAATAAAGCTTAAAATAAACTCACAAGACATAATATTTATATATATTGATAAATTTACTAATAAAGAGATTAATTTAATAACTAAGAAAAAATATTAATTCATAAATTAGTTCTATGGTAGATAAATTCATAAAAAAAGGTTTTGAATAATTAATTTAGCTAAACAACAAAATACTCAGACACGGACAAAAAATATGACACTCAGAAACAACAGAAATTTATTATAATTAGAAAAATAATTTTAACTCTTTTTGGAAAAATTGTTGTGAAAAGGAAAAAACTAATTAAATTAATTCATGAAAATAACTTCATTTAGTGCTAATGTTTCATTTCTGTGTGACAAGAAAAATTTAATTCAAACCAAATAGTTTCGGTCTAATGTCCTTTAATATCTTCATGTCTCGTTTTTTTTAATTAGTTACAATTTTTGTAAAAATGACGGAAAAAAACAAATTTTTAAAGTTTTTAATTATTAAATATTAAGATAAATTTCATGAAAAATTTATAAATACTATGTTGAAATTTATTATAAACCAAAAGTAATATGCCTAATTTCTATTAATTATACTATTTGCCTATCTTTTACAGACATTTGAATGCTCTGATAGAATAATAAATGGCGTAAGTATTATTAATTTCCTATTTAATGTAGAAATATATATATATTAGTTTGGGGAAAAAGAAATCCATTATTTTTACGTGAACTTTATGTAACTTCTTTTGGATTCGCTTTGTAAAAAGGTTTAAAACATCTTTCATGTAGATTTTTAGGTCTTGCGCGCTACGACTGCTGACATGCGGTTAACTTCGATCATTTTGATATTTTATAGACATTTTCGGCTGTATACACATGCGAGGTGCATCTGTAACATCAAAAATACCCAAACGGAATCGACGAAACAAAAATTGTACGTAACTGGTTGTTACAGTCTTATATAGGACGATAAACACCTTTCACAATTTTAGCCACCCGGCTATCTTTTTCGTCGTTACAAGAGAAAAACGAAAATGTATAGAATTTTCTGTTTGTTGTCTTCCATTTTTAAAACCTTGTACTCGTAACTGAATTAATCAAACAAAAAACCGCAAGAGGATATTTTAGTGTCAAATGTCACCTTTCCAACGAGCATAAATCTGAAATTGTTTGATATATACCTGACGAGATATCGATCACTACAGACGTCTACGGAAAACATAATAGTTTACTTTTTCCCCAACCTAATATATATATAGATTGTGAAAACTCACACACATATATTCTATTTCATACTGTATAAGTCATATGTCTTTTATAATTTAAACAATAATAAAACTTTTTTGTGCTCTCAAATTCCAGAATCGAAAATACTTCAATCACTTCAGGCCACTTAATGTAAGTATTTATTTATTGATTTCTTCAAATAATTTCACATAATTAAAAGAACTAAAATTACTAGCTAATTTTTCATACATTAAGTTTATAACTGAAAGTAATTTTTAATTTTAAAATCTGAAACTTGAAGTAAAGGAAATAAACTTGAAATTTCTTAAACAAAAGGAATGTATATTTTTTTAAATATATAATTTTATTTCATTTTACAGAAGTGTTTCAATTGCTTGCCTTACCTCTACGGCAGGTTTTCATTGTGTTATTTTCAGTTAACTGTTTTTCAATCCTTTCGTTCCCACTGCAATTTGGCATGAGTTCAAATATTGCTACTAATGAAGTTAATTTATTGACTTAGTTATTGTCGAATGTTAATTGCTGTCGTCCAATAGTATTATTAAGTCATAAACTGCTAATAAACCCTAATTTATTAAATTAATTTTTATTCTTTCGAGGATGAAAGCAATGAATAATAAATTTATGTTATTTCCCAGAAAATCTTCCAAAAATATTTTTAAAAAACATTAAAACCAAACAGTTTAAAATTTATTATCTTATTTATCTGCTTAACGTTGCTTCATTTTCTCAAAAAACGAATTTTTATGATAAAAAAAAGCATTCAGAGATTTCCTCAAAAAATGCAATATTAAGTATTTAAGTTTCATAAAACATATTTTTGATATTTAAATTGATTCCTGAAACTTTGACTAGCTTATAATTCATCCTCAATTTAATAAATGAAAATACGTCAAGTTAAAGCGTGTAAATATATCTAAATTGAAATTAATAAATAGAAGGCAATCAATAATATAAAAATTGACACTTGAATTACATGTAATAATGATGTATTAAGTAATCTGACAAAAATTTAATGCCAATAAACTCTGAAAAAGAAAAAAAAGCAGTTTTCTTTTTTTTCACATATGTATTTAAAATATTTATTTATTTTAGTAAAGTAAATGTAAATAATTTATAAATTTTCAATTGTGTGAATAGACAAAAGTAAAACAAAAGTGGTCAAAAGAAAAACAAAAGTGAAAACAAAAAAAGTGAAGAAAAACAAAAAAAAGTAGACAAAAGAAAAACAAAAGTGGTAAATATTTTTAAAATTCAGAGTTACTTAACTACATTGTTTCATTCTTTTATGAATGTATAGAAATAAAAAAAATTACATAGAAAATTATTTAAAATAATCTTTCATTTTATTTACAGTTAATATTAAAAATATTAGGTTGGGGAAAAAGAAATACATTATTTTTACGTGAACTTTTCGTAACTTCTTTCAGATTCGCTTTGTAAAAAGGTTTAAAACAGTTTTCATGTAGATTTTTAGGTCTTGTGCGAAGCTACGACTTCTGACATGCTGTCAAGTTGGATAATTTTTGATATTTTATAGACATTCTCAACGATGTTGTATCCATGCGAGGTGCATCTTTAGCATCCAAATACCCAAACGGAATCGACGAAACCAAAATTGTGCGTAACTGGTTGTTTCATATATAGGACGATAAACACCTTTCACAATTTTAGCCACCTGGTTAGCATTTTCGCTATTATAAAAGAAAAACTAAAATGTATCGAATTTTCTGTTTGTTGTCTTCTATTTTTAAAACCTTGTACTCATAACTGAATTAATCAAACAAAAATCCAATGAGCATAAATTTGAAATTGTTTGATAGATACCTCACGAGATAGTGATCACTACAGACGTCTACCGAAAAAATAATGGATAACTTTTTCCCCAACTTAATATATTAATCTCTAAATCATTTTCTATGAATAATTATTATGTTAAATAGAAATGGAACTAAATAATAAATAGATTTCGGATTTTTGACCTTTTTAAAAGCATTTTCATCTTATATTATATGGCAACATTTATTCAATCTTTATTTTTACTTTTTTGTATTATTAATCAGTGTATTTATGAAATGAAAATTTTCCTTACAGGATTGTGTAGAAAATGTATTCGCACGAAATAAATTCTTGGATTAATATTTAGATGAAATCATTGGTTTCTAAGGAAGTGTTCTAAGTTACATTTCCAAAATTAAAATGCCAAGATTTCTACATTCATGAATACGAATATAGAATTCCTGCGTATTATAAAATTTTACAGAAGTCTTAAAATAGCATTATTAATGCAATTATGATAAAAAGATCTTATTAGTAACTTTGCTAATTATTGTTTTGCCATTTTGGTTAAACAATATCCATGTAAATATTGTGCATGTACAATAAAATTTCTAAATTAAATTCCTTTTTTTTTTTTTTTTTTTTTTTTTTAGGAATGCTGAAATTTAGTTTACCCCAAATTACGTACTTTATTTAATTTTAAGAGCTTTAACCCTTTTAAAATATATAACAGTAATTGTGCTAACGAACTTTTAACTTGTAATTACGATAAATAAAAAAATTTTACACACAAAATATTTCAGTTTTAAAAAACTATAATGGCAAATTCGATGGCGAAACTTAAATCAAAAACAGAGTAATAAAATTTGTAAAAATAAAAATGTTCATTGTAATTTCCACCAAAAAGTAATCGTTAACTAGGTAGCTAGACATTTTTTTACTAGAATACACAACTATTCAGTTGGTACAGTAACATATCTACCAGTATTTTTAATAAATTCTATGCCACAACTTGCTTGCTTATAGTGATATACTTTTAATGTGAATTACTTGATTTTTCTTTCAATTTAAATCTTAGGGAATCGTAAATCTTTATCAATTCTGAAACAAACTCAACTTATTATATTAGTTTATTAATTTAATAAACAACAATATATAATTGAAAAGTGCATTTTATATTAATAGAAGAATATCAAGTCTGTTTTAATAAGAAAATCTCCACATAAAAGCTTATGAATTACATTATTCACTTCCTTTCATCCACCATTATTATAATGTCTGCTACTTGACATCAAACTGAATGACAGTATTTTATAATTTTTAGTTGTATTATACATATGTTTATTAAAAAAAAGTAGTAGATATTTCAAGTAACTTTTCACTCCTATAAACCCTAAAACTACTTGCAAATTTAATCATTTGGCCTTCATGCAACATTGCTAACTCACAAGTATTTTTTTCACTTGCTTTCTATCAGACTAAATTCCAACTTTCCTCTAGTAAATAAGTAAGATTTACATATCATTGATTATAAAAAGCAATTATTTTCATCTAATATATTAACTTTTAAATTACTTTTATGAATTAAAATCGATAATTTGTTCTATTCAAAAGTAGCATACTTTTAAAGTAGCAATACCATGAAAACCGTAGATGCATATGTCGTTTAAAATGCGCTTATGTTTTAAATAACTAAATTTATTAAAAATAAATTTATAAACCAATTAGTAATACTCTGTCTACCAATAAGTATTTGGACACCTATGCAAATGACGATATCAGTGGTCCCGAGGTACGTCACGGCCTCCGCCGGTAAATATCGTGTAAGAAAAACATTGGCATTAGTCGCATGCGAGATGCCGCGCAATTTGGAGCTTTTTGATTTCGAGAAAGATATAATTATTGGGTATCAAATATGTGGACGATCCTTAAGGGACATATTTAGCGATCTGAAGTACCCAAAATCGACAGTGGCCTATATATGTGATTATGAAGTGGAAGGTGAGCGATGATTGTTGGAATGTGACCCGAGTCGGCAGACAAACGAAATTGGGAGATAGATACCGACAAGTGCTGTCCAGAGAAATTAGAAAGAACCGCGCCCAACCGATGCCCTCATTGGCGAGAAGTTTCAATTGGCATCCGGAAGTATTGTTTCAATGAATACCATCTGTAAGAAAGCACATCTGCTTGGTTTTTATGGTTGTGCTGCTGCTCATAAGCCTTTGATCACAAAGTCCAACCGCAGTGCTCGGTTAATGTGGTGCAAAGCACATCGAAATAGGACTGTAGACCAGTGGAAACGGGTTCTTTGGAGCGACGAATCAAGGTTCACCCTGTCCCGTTCGGATCACAGGGTCTGAGTCTTGCTCCTGCCAGAATGCATTGTGCCAACAGCTAAGTTCGGCGGAAGTGGAATTATGGTCTGGGGATGTTTCTCCTGGTTTGGACTGAGACCCTTGGTCCCCATTCATGGTAAGCTCAATGCCGATGCCTACTGCACATTTTGGATTACAATGTGCTTCCTACGTTGTGGCAGTTTTACGGGTTGGACCCCTGTTATTTTCAGGACGACAATGCCAGTTGTCATGTTTCGAGGTTAACCAAGGCTTGGTATGGTGTCAATGGAGTTCATCGAATGGACTGGTCTGCCCAGAGCCTAGACCTGAACCCTATCGAGAACCCCTATCGCTGAATTAAGGGGTGCACTACCCGTCTAAAATCGATGAAGGAACTTGTATGTCTACTCTAAACCGAGTGGAAGACAATACCACTATCTGTAATACACAGACTTGTCGAATGTATGCCCCGGAGTGTTCACGCTGTAATTGTCTCTCGTAGTGGCTCTACCAACAATTGATTTTGAATAAAAAGAGTTTTTCTTTTCTATCACAGGTATCCAAATACTTATTGGTAGACAGTGTATGGTGATAAAAATTGATCAAATAACATTTTTCTACTTTCGTAGTTGATTTACACAAGTTACAAAAATGCAATGTTGTCTCTTACAAATGAGTATATTATTCAAATATAAATATAAAATTTTCGTACAATGTATTAAATGTAAAAGAAAATAATTAATGTTTGCTTATCTCATATACATATTTTAGAAAAAAATAATCTTTATTCTAAAGAAAAATTATTTTCCTGGATTGTAAAAAGAAAAGGGGATTCGATGAAGTAAATATTTTTTTCTTCTCTCAAAAATTAGGATAGATGGCAACTATGAAAGAAAAATAATTAAATACTTCGTTCTTGAAGTGGGAAGAGTTCCGGAACAAAGAAAATGTTACATCGATTAAATAAATTACATCGTGGCATAAGTAATTTTGCAGGGAGTTCGAATCAGCGCTAGTTTTGTTTTAAATTAATTACCAATGCTCTAAATAAAGTTTCGCAATTCATTTTTTCTCTTTTTTCCCCCATTTCTACTCTTTTAGACACTTATATACTTATATCAGTTTCATTTTATTCCGTCCAGTCATTTTAAATTCAACTTAGAACAAAAATTCGGTGGACAAAGCAAATTTTTAAACAGATCGGTAAGTATAAATTAAACTTTGTGAATTGCAAAATGGTGTTAAAGAATGGAAAACTGTTGGATCAGTAACAATTTACTCTACAAAAAATAATTTTTAAAATAAAAATAGAACGACTCTTTGTTCTATTAAAAAACGCAAAATAGGAAATATCTACCTTTTATATACTTTCCAGTTCCTGCAGTAATAGTTAAAAATTTGTTAAGTGTTAATTAGTTTTCAACGATTACTACTTCTATACTACTAAATCAATAATCTATTAGCAAAATTATCCTTTCATTCATAAATATTTGAGGTACATAAATCTTCCTGTTTTATAATTTAACCTTTCATCCACTCCCTAGTAGATTTATCAACCAAATCTCTATTACTTAAAATATTGAGGAAAATAATTTATCAACACATTGTTAGAAAGTTCAACCAAAACATTAAACATCGTAATTTAATTAAGATACATTATATAAATGCACATATAGAGCAACTATTTCTGGTGAAAATTATTTTTTCGTGAATAAAATATTAATTTTAATAATATACAAATTTATATGCTTCATCATTTTACTGAATTTTGAAATGTAATACAGAATATATTACAATAATTTTTTGTTATAAATATTTCCTTCATTTCGAGCAATAATTCATATTATGCTCTTTAATTTACTTTCAATTAATTTTTAACAATTAATTTTTCAATGTCATTCTATCTAATCAATCTTAATTAAATTTAAAAGAATTTTTTAAAAATCTGTTTTCGAGACTTAATTTTTGACATCGAACATGACAGCTTTTTTTTTAATAATAATAATTATTTTGCAAATTAATTTTTAATTTTTTATGAAAGTACATCAAGTACGTTCTGTTTAAAACTAAACTTTCCACTTTTCTTTTTATCAAGTTTTGATTAGAAATTTTATTTACTTCTTTTAAAACTAGGTTTATACACATGGGCAATTCTCTTAACATTTATAGTATAAATTAAATAATGATATCAGAATATTTGGTAGACGATATTGAATTCGTAAAAATTAGTTTAAAATATGCAAACAGAATCGGGAATTTAAAATAATGCCGCTCTCAGTTTTTAAACATCATTATAACTATATTCATTACGTAATAGCTTTTACACATAAATTTCTGAATAATTTATTTTTTCACAAAGTTTTATCGAATTATAAATAGCAAGATTTTCAAGAAACGAAGTTTTGCACTTAAGTCTACAAAAGGAAAAGTTTGTGGATTATTTTAAAAAAGGAGTTGGAGATTTCATTGACAAAATTTGAAACAGAAATAAAAGTTTTCTAAGAGAATTATGAAAGAGATTAAAAAGATTTCATTTCACTTATCAAATATTAGGCATATTATCTCCGGAAATGGAATCTGTTGTTCGTGTATTTAATGTATATATGAAGAGACTCCTGTTAGTTATAACCATTAATCATTATTAGCTGAACATCATAGTTATTGACTCTGATCAGTAGGGTTAATTTGTATAATAAATTATAGTGTTGTGCGTTTGCAGTTGTAAATATAGAGTTCAATATTATTATCATAGCAAATGTGTAGTAAATAAAATCTTAATATCATAAATAGATCAGAATTACTGTACGATCACTTAGTCACAATTTTTCCCCATTTAGCGATAAGTAACATTTTCTGGCAATCCATTTGGTTAGACTTTACTTTAGGGTGCCCCTTTGATTCTCGCCAAGAAGTTAAGCTGGGCAAAACCGAATCGTGTTCTGATTGGTTTATCGTTTTTAGAAGTTTGAAAATCCAACGGACGTTGCGTTATTTTTCAATGTTCAACCATACCTGTTAACACTGTAATCGGCACAAACAGGAATGGCGCCAAAAAAAAAATCTCCAAGTTCACCAAAGGGCACTTTAAAAGTATAGTTTTACCATCCATTTTTTCACACAAGTGATATTTTTCAATATTTTTTTTTTTTTTTTTTTAGATCTAGCTTGTGAAAAATGGCGAGATTTTGAAAAAGTTGCCAAGGGTGACCGTACGGTTAATTTTTACCATCATAAATTATTGGTTATTTTTAAATTTATTAACAAAGCATAATATTATATTTTAGCATTTATATATAAATTAGGTTAGAATCGCGTTAATAAGATTTATTCCTGTCTTACAGCCGAACTGGATGTTAAATGACTAACTCTTGGTTGTTCTGTTAAATAATTCATAAATTCTAACCATATGCGGGATTGAAACTTTACAGGGGTTTGAAATATATATTATATGCTAGATCTTGATATAATAAGTGTTTGTATGGAAAAAATTTAAAAAAACTAGAATGATAAATTATCTAATAACTTTCTTAAAATTTTTATATTTCAAATAAAAGGAGGTTGTCTATAAGTCCCGGTAAAAAGAACTAATATTTATGTAAATATTTTCCTTTACGTGACAACTTCAAACGCCAAAAATGTAAACGAAAGTATTTTTTCTTCTAACGAGTGATACAAATTGAATACCACCCTTACTTACGTCACTCCAAGAATTTAATCAACTAAGGTTTATTTTTTTCATACTAGAGTGTATATACTGTGATTAGATTCAATAAAAACTCTTATCATCCGTAAGCACTTAATATGCTTTTGAGACTTCGTCTTAAGTATTTCGGCAATTTATCATCTCGAGTTCACAAGCCTTAAACTAATAAAATATTTAATTTCATTAGAGTCAATACAAGATTTAAAAAAAAAGATTCCAAATACTTCATGAACAACTTTTTCGGGCAATCGTTGGCACTTGTCAATCAAAAAGAAATGAAACTCTTGAGAAGCATCTTGTAAATTCCCTCATGAAAGTAAATCATGGAATTTGGAAATGTAGTCTCTTATTTCAAGCAACGAAGATAAAAGATAACCACAACATTTATGATAATATAATTAATGTTTATTTTGAAGTTCAATAATTGTATAATTGGTACTTTGTAATTATCCCATCAACTTGCCAACGCTCGTCAAATTCTTTTTACACTTGTTTTCTCGTAGAAAAAATTTCAAAAATAAACAATGTCAGAACAATAAATTTATGAGATATTAATAAGAAACAAATAATAATAACGGTTAATCTGCGCTTTAGGTCCCCTACTTCGCCAACTTGCGAATTTGATGCGCATTTTCGCTCATGCTCATTAATTACTCTTTTGTTTTAGCCTTTTCATTGGTCGCTAATTAAGTTTCACTTTGAAATAGCGGTAAAATTTTCGCCATGGCATGTGTGATTTTGAAAACTCGCAAGTAGGGGACCTAAAGCATTTTCACCATAATAACCATATATATTATCATATAAATAATTTCAGGGGCAAAAAATGGAACTATGATATACCACCAAATCGGAAATTTGGTGACTTTTTTTCTCGCCAAGATGGATTTTCACTAAATGCAAATAATTAATAACAAAAAAAACTTTAAAAAAAAAATGGTATAAAATACAAGAAAATGGAACTACTTTGATATACCCCACCAAATCGGAAATTTGGCGACTTTTTTTTCTCGCTAAGCAAAATACCTGTTTTTGGCGCCTCTTTTCTCGCCAAGATGGATTCTCGCTAAATGCAAATAATTAATACATAAATAACTTT
>JAPDSC010032351.1:0-10401 GCA_026290005.1 Latrodectus geometricus
CTTTATGCATCTCATCGCTGTCAGTATGCTATGTACACTCCCATCTATACTGATGGATCCAAAACTGCGGGGCATGTTGGCTGTGGAGTTTATGCTGACAATACCTCCTTCAGTTACAGCCTTCACAAATCCTGTTCCATTTTCACTGCTGAAGCCACGACTATATACCGTGCACTTCAGTATGTGAGTACTAAAAATGTACATAAATATTGCATCTATACTGACAGTAAGAGTGTTTTAGAAGCTTTGAAAAATCGTAACTATAATTGCCATCCAGTTGTGTCGAAAATTTTCAAATTGCTTGATTCCATCTCTCGCACTGGATACCAAGCCACATAGGAATAGATTGTAATGAGAAGGCTGATGCGGCTGCAAGGTCTGCATCAACTTCTATTCTGCCTTTAGTTCCATCAATAGATGTGAGAAAAGGATTAAAACATTTTGTAAATTTTCTTTGGCAGGAATCTTGGAACATGCAAGTCAGCAACAAGCTCCATTCCATATTTTCATTTATCATCCCATTATATGTTTTACCTTTACGAAGCGCAGATGTCAGACTGACTCGCCTTCGTATTGGTCACACGCGTTTCACCCACAAACATCTCTTCTTGAGTGATTTAAATCCTTGGTGTGAAACGTGTGATGAACCATACACAGTGCATCATATTTTATTGTTTGTCCAGATTTTAACCGTTTCCGCTTCATATTTTTTAATAGTGATATTTTAACATTACCAGACTTGCTAGGGGAGCCACCCCATCGTAATCTGTTTGCATTTTTAAAAGCAATTAATTTTATTCCTTTTATCTAAATTTAGAAATATTTTAATCAGACGCTTTTACTTTTATCCATTATATTAACTTTTAAAAATATTTTCCTCACAACTTTCTTAATTTCTGTAAATACTTATATCATTTTAAACAACATTTTGTTTTACCTGCTCATAATTTTAAGATTTTAATGAGTCGAAGAAAATGATAATTTTAATCTTGTGTCTGGCGCAGCTTGCCCTTTTTGGACCTTGCGCCATAAAACCCAACTAAACTAAACAAACATCTGCATCTCCTAAATCGTTTTGCTGGATACGTTTTCCCGATAACTCCTCCCTGGTGATGTCATTATCTACATTATATAATATAATTCTCGGATTTCTCGGTTCGGGTTTCCTAATGCTAACTTCTTCGTTAACTGGATCATTTTTTGTTATTTCATTAATTATTTTTTCTAAGTCCTCCTCTTTATTTGTTTCTATTAGAATACCTCCTTTATTGATGGGTCTAATTTTAGCGATATTCAGTTTTAGCTTAGCTGGATTAAGGGCTTTCTTAATAAAATCTCTTGTTTCTATCGATGTTTTTACTTTATTATTGTACACCGTTATTACATTCGATTTCCTTTGACGAGATCTGTCCCTTCTTTGCCTAATTCTATCATCCTCTTTGATCTTTTTATTTGGACTTTCCATTACCACTTCGGCATATGTCTTAGCCTGTCCTATTAAAATGTTATTTACCTTTGTCACTTTCTAGCTGAACGTTTTTTTTTATTGATTTCATAGTTATTTTTAAAATATCAACTAGTCCATTCCTAATTTTGCTAGCCGCTAACGCGCTAATCTTGCTACTCATTAGGATATTTTGAATGTCTTTTTCTATTTCAATTATCTCTGTGAAATCAGTTTTTACTTCCTTAATGCTACGCTCACTGACTTCTCGGTCCTCTATCACTTCAATTTCCTCCATACCTCTATTATGTTTATTGTTAGTTTTACCTCTTTTTGTTTATTTTTAAGTCCCCTTGCCTGTGTTAGCCGTCGGTAATGTAAACACTACCGCCGTTGCCCAGGAATCACCACGTGGAGGTGCAGGTCAAGTTGGGCTTTGCGAGATTTTGTGTGGGTTTGCAAATTGCTAAGATTTTATTTCCTGAATAGACTCTAGGCCATTGTTCGGGAAATTCAACTATATAAATTCTAAGTATCTCGCATGGGACTGATTCCCTAAGAGGGTAACTTAAATTAGTAGCACCGACACACCCGAAGGTATATGGTGAAAGAACGACGCTGACGAGAGCAATCCTGGATGGAACCCAGGAACTGAGGCCAATGGGTAGCCGGAACTCCAAGGTCCAGAAGGACAAAAGTTTGGAGTAACAGGTGGTGGAAAAGCCAAACCACCAAAGGGAAACACACAGAGGTAAAAAGTCTCAAAAAGAATGGTGTCCTTGAGGACAAAGCGACAGATGCGTAGGTGGTGGAAATGCCAAACCACCTAAAGGGTGCACACACGGGTAAAAATGTCTCATTTTATCAGCGTTCTATTGGACTCTCTGACTGAAAGATTGGAGGGCACAACAAGGCCTTTATTGAAGAAACAAAATACAAATAAACAAAAAGGTAAATACAATACAAAGTAGAGAACATATATACAACTATTTACAAGTACAAGTTACAAACAAAGTCAGGTCAGGTTCTCCATTTGTTGTTGGATATCACTCTTCAGTATTTCAGCAAATCCATTCCTGAATACTTGGTGGTGGACAAGTTGATGGAGAGTCTTGCTCCTAAAGTTCTTAGGGTAGAACCTAGTCCTGATATCATCAAATCTACTGCAGGTGAGGGCCAGGTGTTCTGGGGTTTGAATCTCATCATCGTATTGGCAGATGTCAGTTTTTCCATGGAATCTCTTGCGATAGGTTCCGAAGGATCCATGTCCAGTCATGAGTAGATTGATGTAAAAATCGGCTCTAATGCTCTTTCTGGAAACAACCGGGATGAAGGAGTGGAGCCGTCTGGTCTTAGGTGATGCAGTCCACAGATGCTGCCGTCGTTTCAATTCCATTTCCGCCGTAAGAGTCTTGAATTGCTACTTACTGAGCTTTGCGGCCCCTCAGGGGGTTTACTTTCTTTAAGTAAACGCGGGTGTCACAATCCCGAGGTACCCCAGTGATCTGTCCTCTTCTCTTTATTTTATTCTCTCCTCTACTCTTCTGCTTTTCCTTCCTTTTCTCCCTCAATGTGGTTGCCTCTTATGAGGTTGAGGGCTCCCCTTGAGCAGCTGTCGCCGCTCTGTTGCTATTAGCTACTCTTGGGGACTAAATCACCCACGTGTTTGCCGTGCGTGGAGACCCGTGTCCCTGGAAAGGAGGGTCCTGGTAATTGAGGCCCCCAGAGACCAACACATTACTTTGGCCTCTGCTTCAGGTAAACGGGAGGTGTGTTGTGGTCCTCAGCACATCAATCGGCTTTATGGATCAAGCGATCGGTGCATCTGCTGGATGACTCGTTAAGGGTGGAGGCCATCACAGGGATGTACTGTGAGCGTATAGGATCTGGCTAGCACTGGTGCAGCTGGTCTGCATCCCCTTGTTGGACTCGGTGGTGGGTGGTGCGGTCAGGTCCCGAAATTTTAATCTAAATAAATGGAGATTAAAAATTATTCTTCTCTCCCTCGGGAGCAACTTTTGCTAAATAAAACTACTAAATTTTTTGTTATCAAAAGAAAGGAGGGTACTTTTGAAAATGTATCCCCCTTTCTTATACAGAAAGGAATATCGGGCTTAATCGGGGAAGTCAGAGATATCCGAAAACTACGATCAGGTGACCTATTAGTGGAGGCTGCCAACTCCACTCAAGCAAATATGCTTATAAATATGCGGATGTTAGCGAATATCGAGGTAACTGTTTCGCCTCATAATAACTTAAATTTTTCACAAGGTGTAATTTCCGCAAGGGATTTGTTGAACTCGCCGACGGATGAGATCCTTGAAAACTTGCAGAGTCAGAAGGTCTGTGCTGTGAAACGCATCACAGTCAGAAGAGATGGCAAAGTTATTGAAACTAAGCATCTCATTCTGACTTTTGCGACGCCAGATCTTCCAGACAATGTTAAAGCTGCATATATGAATCTACCCGTCCGGCCTTATATTCCAAATCCCTTGCGCTGTTTTCAGTGCCAACGTTTTGGGCACTCGAGAAATGCTTGCAGAGGCAAACTGACTTGCGCTCGCTGCGCAGCAGTTGGCCACGATAATTCGACCTGCACAGCAAAGGAGGTATGTGTCAACTGTCATGGTGACCATCCCTCCTATTCTCGTAGTTGTCCTCAATGGATACAAGAAAAAGAAATTACAACCTATAAAGTGAAAAATAAATGTTCTTACCCTGAGGCAAGGAAACAAGTTACCTCTCGAACACCGCAAGCTGGTATGAGTTATGCAGCCGCCGCGAAAAAGGTCACCAAAGAAATAAGTACACAAACGGATATTCTGTCAATCCCTGTAACTAGATTACCCCAAACATCAACCGAAAGGCCAAAATCTTCAAATTCCATCATTCGGAGAGCTCCTATGGCTAAATCAAGAGGTGTTAAAGCCTCAAAATTAAAATCTGCAAAGGAGGGCGCATGAAAACCCTCCTTATCCACCCGTAAAGCCTTATCCCTAGAAGCTGACGCAGTTTCTCTTCATCCTTCGGACGATGATGTATCGTTCGAAGAGATGTCAGATAATATGCCTTCCAGCTCTGGGAAAGGAGCTTTTCAATTTAAATAATAACTTCCTTTGTTTCTTGGAACTGCCATGGTTTGCGAACCCATCTTGATGACATCAAGTGTCTATCGTCAGCTTATAACCCCGCATGTATAGCACTTCAGGAAACATTCCTGAAGTCTATAAACAACATTACTCTGCGTGGGTTTAAATGCTTTCGAAAAGACTGTGGTGACGATGGTGCAGTGTCTGGAGGTGTTTGTCTATTAACATCCAATAATTTTCCCAGCACTGTCCATCCATTAAACACTACACTACAGGCTGTAGCTGTGAGAATTCACACATCATGTTTGATTACAGTCTGTAGTATGTATTTACCACCACATGATGTCATCCGCCAAGAGGAACTCGATGATTTAGTTGATCAGCTGCCAGCGCCATTTATGTTGCTCGGTGACTTCAACGGCCATAATACTTTGTGGGGAAGTGATGATACTAATTCTCGCGGTCGTCAGATAGAACAGTTTATAACTGACAACTGTCTCTGTCTGATGAATACCGACGAGAAAACTTATTTCCACCTACCCACAAGAACATTTCATTCGTTAGATCTGGCCATTTGTTCCCCCTCACTTCTGCCATTGTTAAAATTGATTGTAGGAAATGATCTGCATAATAGCGATCATTTCCCACTCGTCATCTCCCAGACTGGAGGTAGTAGTGTGCAGCAACGTGTACCTACTTACGTGTACAGTCGGGCAGATTGGACGCTTTATACACACTTGGCAGTTATTGATGATACTATGGTCATGATCCGAAATATAAATGAGGCCGTTGAAAGGGTCACCGAAACCATTATACGTGCAGCTGATATTACAATTCCTAAAAGTTCCTCTAGAATACACAGGCGATGCAAACCTTGGTGGAATGAAGAATGTCAAATCACCTATAAGAAACAGAGGAAGTTATGGGGGTTATTTAGGAAATACCCCACTACGGAGAATCTTATTGCCTTTAAGAGAGCAAAAGCATTAGCTCGTAGAGCTCGTCGTAGAAGTAAGAAGGAATCCTGGTCTTGCTATGTTTCTTCAATAACATCTTCAACATCCAGTAAGCAGTTGTGGAGAAGAGTAAAAGCAGCCAATGGAATTTACAGGGAATTTCCCATTTCCATTTTAAAAACCAGGGCTGCTATACATTCTTCTCCGAAGGAAATAGCTAACGTCCTTGGTGAAAGTTTTGCTAGTGTCTCAAGCTCCGACTCTTACAATCCTTCGTTTTTAAGGATTAAGAGTCGTGCTGAGCAAACACCAATTCGTTTCAACCATGGACAAGCCTTACCCTACAACTGCGAATTTCGGATGTTAGAATTGAAGAAAGCTTTACAGCAGGCCAATAATACCAGCCCAGGACCTGATGGAATTAGCTATCTTATGCTTCAACATTTAAGTCCAGACTCCCTATCGAACTTATTGCTTTTGTTCAATAGGATCTGGACTGAAAATGTATTTCCAACTCTTTGGAGAGAAGCAATAGTTATTCCGGTCCTAAAGCCAGGTAAGGATCCTTCAGAACCTTCAAATTACAGACCTATAGCTCTGACGAGTTGCTTATGTAAGACTCTCGAACGTATGGTCAACGCCCGTCTTATATATGTCTTAAAAGAAAATAAATGCATACATGTCAATCAGAGTGGATTCCGTAAAGGTAGATCCACTCTTGATAACATTACACACTTGGAAACCCAAATCCGCAACGCTTTTGTGCGGAGGAATCATCTGGTTTCCATCTTCTTCGACATCGGGAAGGCATACGACCGTACGTGGCGATACGGTGTTCTCCGATCTTTATATGATTTTGGCTTTCGGGGTAATCTTCCGATATTCCTTCAGAATTTCTTACGCTCCCGAGTTTTTAAAGTTCGTATTGGACACCTTTTGTCCAATACTTTTAATCAAGCCGAGGGTGTTCCCCAAGGCTCAATTTTAAGTGTAACAATTTTTAATTTATTCATCAGTAGCATTCTTCATCTTTTATCACCTTGTGTTTATGGCACAATGTATGTAGATGACCTGCAAATATCTTGCCAAGGATCGAATATGCGTTTAATTGAGAGACAATTACAAACATCTGTTAATAAAATAGCTGCATGGTGTGCTGAGAATGGCTTTACATTATCTCCTAGCAAGAGCTGTTGTGTCCATTTCTGCAAGAAGACCAGCATTCATAACGATCCAGTTATCAAATTGAACAACACTTCAATACCTGTAGTCAACGAGATCAAATTTCTTGGTGTGATATTTGACCGAAAATTGACCTTTCTTCCGCATGTTTTACATCTGCGGAAGAAGTGTGAGCGATCGCTTAATATCCTCAAGGTGTTATCAAATACATCTTGGGGTGCTGATCGCTTGTCACTGCTTCGTGTCTATCAATCAATTATTTTGTCTCGTATTGACTACGGATGTGTTGTCTATGGATCTGCTAGGTCTTCTGTTTTACGCAGATTGGACACTGTGCATCACTCTGCTTTGAGAATCTGTTCAGGCGCATTCCGCACATCACCCGTCCAGAGTCTTTATGCCATCTGTCATCAATTGCCTTTAGACCTGAGACGGATGCAGCTGTCTCTCAATTATTACGCAAAGGTCATGTCTGACCGACAACATCCTATACGGTCCTTGGCTATTTCTCCTGCATTAGAGAGACTATATGATGCTCGACTATACAGCATCCAACCTTTTCTCACTCGAACTAAAGATCAACTCTATTTGACAGACCTACATGATGTCCGTTTTATTAAAACGGACTTTCAATCACATCCACCCTGGTACGATCCACAGATAACTATCATTAATCCATTTGCTCAATATACAAAATCGGACACAACCTCTACAGTTTTTCAACAGCTATATCTATCTCATCGCTGTCAGTATTCATCATACACGCCTGTATTCACGGATGGATCAAAAACTGCAGGACATGTTGGCTGTGGCGTATTTTACGCTAATACCAGTTATGGTTACAGCCTCCATACGTCCTGCTCGGTCTTTACCGCTGAAGCTACGGCTATCCACCAAGCCCTTCAGCTTGTGAATACAGAGCAATTTAATAAAATCTGTATGTATACTGACAGTTTGAGTGTTTTAGAAGCGTTGAAAAACTATAATAATTGTCATCCAGTTGTGTCCAAGATTTTCAGAGCATTGGATTCCCTTGCTGGCAAGGGCTATGACATTATTTTCTGCTGGATCCCAGGTCATGTAGGTCTCGAGGGAAATGAAAAGGCCGATGCAGCCGCTAAAGCTGCATCGTCCTTACTTCATTCATCTGTCCCTCTTTTCGATGTGAGAAGGGTTGTAAAAAGATTTGTTACTTCTCTCTGGCAGGAGTTATGGAGTATGCAGGTCTCTAATAAAATGTGTGCCATATTTCCATATTTTATCCCATTATCAGTTTTACCGATACGAAGAGCAGATGTTAGATTAACTCGCCTTCGTATCGGACACACACGTTTCACACACAGACATTTGTTTTTAAGTGAATTGAATCCCTGGTGTGAAACGTGTGATGTACCATATACTGTTCATCATATTTTAATCTCATGTCTTGATTTTAACGTCTACCGTTTTATATTTTTTCAAACTAACATTTTAACTCTATATGATTTAGTGGGGGAGCCACCCCACAGAAACCTTTTTGCCTTTTTAAGGGCAATTGGTTTTATTCATTACATTTAAACGTTTTGACTTTAATTTTATTAGAATTTTATTTTTACTTTCACTTATTACTATAATAAATTAGATTTTAATGTATAAATATATACACTAATTTTTGTATTTTAATATTTTAAAGTTGAGTTGGGTTTTCAACAATGTTTTTATTTAAATTTAATATTTGGCGCAGTTTGTCCTTATTGGACCTTGCGCCATTAAACCCAACCAACCAACCAACCAACTGAGCTTTGCGGGTATTGAAATCACATCAAAGGTTGTGGCTTCTTTTGCAGCCAAGTCTGCCGCCTCGTTATGGGTGATACCTACATGGGCCTTTACCCAGTGAAAGGTAAATGTGTCCGGATTCTCCTTATGAAGGGCTTGGATGTTTTTGAGAATGTCAATTGCCACCTCGAAACCTTCGAAAGCCATTAGGACTGACCTTGAGTATGAGTGAATATGGCAGCGATCCCATCCTTGAAGTGTTTCCTTCATTGTGTCAAGAATCGCCCAGGCTTCTGCCTCGAAGACTGAAGCAATGTCGCTGAGTCTCATTTGGATTTTGGAGACTAGGACTTCATCCTTGAAGATGAGAGTCGCACATCCAACAAGATCATTTATTTTGGACCCATCCGTGTAGGCATAATAATCTTGGTGTTGTTGAGTGTAATCCCAAAAGATGTTCTTTTTGGTCCAAGGAGGGTCAACTGCAACTTTCCTGGTCCAGGCGTTACTCGGGCACCAAGTAACATTGTTGGTCATGACGGGGGTTCCATAATTCCAGAGTTCGAATCTCTGTTGGTAAGAGAGTGCTTTCAAGTAGACTGGGACACATCCAGCAAGGACTTGGATGGCGTCAGTAGATGTAGTGCGATATGTCTTAGTTAATTTAAGGAGGGCAATTCTCTGGATTTGGTTCAGTTTGCTGTTCATCTTTACCGTATCCGAATACCATACCTGACAGCCATAAAGAATGATGCTTTCTGTGATCCCGAAGAGGGTAACCTTAAAATGAGGGCCGTCCCACCCGAAGGTATTAGGCTTAGGTCCGCGTTGGACAGTAATCCTGGGACCGTACATGTGCGGCGAGTGTCGCAGTACGGAAACGGATAGAACACTCCGGTTTGTTTGTTTAGTTGGGTTTTATGGCGCAAGGTCCAAAAAGGACAAGCTGCGCCAGACACAAGATTAAAATTATCAATTTCTTCGACCCATTAAAATCTTAAAATTATGAGCAGTTAAAACAAAATGTTGTTTAAAATGATATACATATTTTCAGAAATGAAGAAAGTTGTGAATAAAATATTTTTAAAAGTTGATATAATGGATAAAAGTTAAAACGTTTGATTAAAATATCTCTAAATTTAGATAAAGAGAATAAAATTAATTGCTTTTAAAAATGCAAACAGATTGCGATGGGGTGGTTCCCCTAGCAAGTCTTGTAAGTTTAAAATATCACTATTAAAAATAGGATGCGGAAATGATTAAAATCTGGGCACACAATTAAAATATGATGTACTGTGTATGGTTCATCACATGTTTCACACCATGGATTTAAATCACTCAAGAAGAGATGTTTGTGGGTGAAACGCGTGTGACCAATACGAAGGCGAGTCAGTCTGACATCTGCGCTTCGTACAGGTAAAACATGTAATGGGATGATAAATGAAAATATGGAATGGAGTTTGTTGCTGACTTGCATGTTCCAAGATTCCTGCCAAAGAGAATTTACAAAATGTGTTAATCCTTTTCTCACATCTATTGATGGAACTGAAGGCAGAATAGAAGTTGATGCAGACCTCGCAGCCGCATCAGCCTTCTCATTACCATCTATTCCTATGTGGCTTGGTATCCAGCAAAACAATACCTCGAAACCATTTCGAGAGATTGAATCAAGCAATTTGAAAATTTTCGACACAACTGGATGGCAATTATAGTTACGATATTTCAAAGCTTCTAAAACACTCTTACTGTCAGTATAGATGCAATATTTATGTACATTTTTAGTACTCACGTACTGAAGTGCACGGTATATAGCCGTGGCTTCAGCAGAGAAAATGGAGCAGGATTTGTGAAGGCTGTAACTGAAGGAGGTATTGTCAACATACACTCCACAGCCAACGTGCCCCGCAGTTTTGGATCCATCAGTGTAGATGGGAGTGTACATAGCATACTGACAGCGATGAGATGCATAAAG
>JAPDSC010032357.1:0-11444 GCA_026290005.1 Latrodectus geometricus
CATCAAGCCCTTCAGCTAGTGAATACAGAGCCGTTTCATAAAATCTGCATGTATACTGACAGTTTAAGTGTTTTAGAAGCGTTGGAAAACTATAACAATTGTCATCCAGTTGTGTCCAAGATTTTCGGAGCATTGGATTCCCTTGCTGGCGAGGGTTGTGACATCATTTTCTGTTGGATCCCAGGTCATGTAGGTCTAGAGGGAAATGAAAAGGCAGATGCAGCTGCTAAAACTGCATCGTCCTCACTCCATTCATCTGTCCCTCTTTTCGACGTGAGAAGGGTTGTAAAAAGATTTGTAAATTCTCTCTGGCAGGAGTCATGGAGTATGCAGGTCTCTAATAAATTGTGTGCCATATTCCCATCTTTCATTCCATCGTCAGTTTTACCGTTACGAAGAGCGGATGTTAGATTAACTCGCCTTCGTATCGGACACACACGTTTCACACATAGACATTTGTTTTTAAGTGAACTTAATCCATGGTGTGAAACGTGTGATGAACCATATACAGTTATTCATATTTTAATCTCATGTCCTGTTTTTAACGTTTACCGTTTTAAATATTTTACAACTGACCTTTTAACTCTGAATGATTTAGTGGGGGAGTCACCCCACCGAAACCTTTTTGCCTTTTTAAGGGAAATTGGTTTCCTTGCTTTTATTTAAATTGTATTAATGTTAATTTTATTTCTATTTACTTATGTTTTCCCAGATTTTAATGTAAATTTATACATTTATTTTTGTGTTTTAAACTTTTAATGTTGAGTTTGGGTTTTCTTTAAAACTTATATATTTTCTTTAAAGCTTATTTTTTGGCGCAGCTTGTCCTATTTTGGACCTTGCGCCACAAAACCCAACCAACAACAACAACAACAACAACACAACAACTTAAATTTTTCTCAAGGTGTGATTTCCGCAAGGGATTTGTTGTACTCGCCGACAGATGAGATTCTGGAAAACTTGCAAAGTCAGAAGGTCTGTGCGGTCAAACGCATTACTGTCAGAAGAGATGGTAAAGTTATCGAAACTAAGCATCTCATTCTGACATTTGCGACGCCAGACCTCCCAGACAATATTAAAGTTGCATACCTAAATCTACCTGTCCGGCCTTATATACCGAATCCCTTGAGATGTTTTCAGTGCCAACGTTTTGGGCACTCGAGCAATGCTTGCAGGGGCAAACTGACTTGCGCTCGCTGCGCAGCAGTTGGCCACGATAATTCGACCTGCAATGCAAAGGAGGTGTGTGTCAACTGTAAAGGTGACCATCCCTCCTATTCTCGTAGCTGTCCTCAATGGGTACTCGAAAAAGAAATTACCACCTTGAAAGTGAAAAATAAAATTTCCTACCCTGAGGCTAGAAAAATAGTTACCTCTCGGACACCGCAATCTGGATTGAGTTTTGCAGCCGCTGCAAGAAAGGTCACCAGAACTATTAGCACTCAAACGGATACCGTGTCACTCCCTGTTACAAGATTACCCCAAACATGCATTGAAAAGCCAAAAACTACATCTCCAATTATTAGAAGAGCTCCTTTGGCAAAATCAAGAGGCGTTAAGTCCTCTAAATTAAAATCTGCTAAGGAGGGTTTCCGTAAATCCTCCTTATCCACCCGTAGAGCCATGACCCTGGAGGCTGATGCTGTCTCCCTTCATACCTCGGACGATAATTTATCGTTCAAGGAAATGATCGAGGACTCGCCTTCCAGCTCCGGGGGAGGAGCTTTTCTATTTAAAAAATTACTTCCTTTGTTTCTTGGAACTGCCATGGTTTGCGCTCACATCTTGATGACATCAAGTCTATATCATCAGCTTATAACCCCGCATGTATAGCACTCCAGGAAACTTTCCTGAAGTCTAACAATAACATTTGTATGCGTGGGTTTCAATGCTTCAGAAAAGACTGTGGTGACGATGGTGCAGTGTCTGGAGGTGTTTGTATTTTAACATCAAATAACTTTCCCAGCACTGTCCATCCATTAAATACTACTCTACAGGCTGTAGCTATAAGAATACATACAGCATGCTTAATTACATTCTGTAGTTTATATTTGTCACCACATGATGTCATCGGCCAAGAGGAACTCGATGCATTAGTGGATCAGCTACCTACACCATTTTTGTTAGTAGGTGACTTTAACGGACATAATTCTCTGTAGGGAAGTGATGATACTAATTCTCGCGGTCGTCAGATAGAGCAGTTTATTTCTGTTAACTGTCTCTGTCTGATAAATACCGACGAGAAAACATATTTCCACACACCCACAAGAACATTTCATTCTCTCGATCTCGCCATTTGTACACCCTCACTTCTGCCATTGTTAAATTTAACAATGGGGAATGATCTGCATAATAGCGATTATTTCCCTCTCGTCATCTCCCAGGCTGGAGGTACTAGTGTAGAACAACATCTACCTACGTACGTGTACAGTCGGGCAGATTGGCCTTTATTTACACAGTTGGCAGTTGTTGATGATAATATGGTCATGATCGATGATATTGATAATGCCGTTCAAAAAGTCACCGAAACAATTATAAGTGCAGCTGATACTTCTATACCAATGAGTTCTTGTACACTAAAAAGGCGTTGCAAACCGTGGTGGAAAAAAGAATGTCAAGAAACTTATAAAAAACAAAGGAAGTTGTGGGGGCTATTCCGGAGATACCCCACAACGGAGAATCTTTTTGCCTTTAAGAGAGCAAAAGCATTAGGTCGCAGAGCTCGTCGTAGAAGTCAGAAGGAATCCTGGTCTCGCTATGTCTCCTCCATTACATCTTCCACATCTAGTAAGCAGTTATGGAGAAAATTAAAAGCAGCCAATGGCATCTACACGGAATTTTCAATTCCTGTTTTGAAAACTGGAGCTGCTATATACTCTTCTCCTGCAGACATTGCTAACGTCTTTGGTGAAACATTTGCTAACGTATCAAGTTCCGACTCTTATAGTCCTTCGTTTTTAAGGGCTAAGAGTCGAGCTGAGCAAATACCAATTCGTTTCAACCATAGACAAGCTTTGCCATACAACTGCGAATTTCGGATGTTGGAATTGAAGCGAGCATTACAGCAGGCCAATAATACCAGCCCAGGACCAGATGGAATCAGCTATCAAATGCTTCGACATTTAAGTCCAGATTCCCTGTTGAACTTATTGCATTTGTTCAACAGGATCTGGACTGAAAATGAATTCCCATCACTCTGGAGCGAAGCAATAGTGATTCCGATTCTCAAGCCTGGTAAGGATCCTTCTGAACCTTCACATTATCGACCAATAGCTCTGACCAGCTGCTTATGTAAGACTCTCGAACGTATGGTCAACGCCCGTCTCGTATATGTCTTGGAAAAAAATAAATGTATACACATTAATCAGAGTGGATTCCGTAAAGGAAGATCCACTCTTGATAATATTACATATTTGGAGACCCAAATTCGCCATGCATTTGTGCGAAGGAATCATCTGGTCTCCATTTTCTTTGACATCGAGAAGGCATACGACCGTACGTGGCGATATGGTATTCTCCGTAAATTATATGATTTTGACTTTCGGGGTAATCTTCCGATATTCCTTCAGAATTTCTGACGCTCCCGAGTTTTTAAAGTTCGTATTGGACACCTTTTGTCCAATACTTTTAATCAAGCCGAGGGTGTTCCCCAAGGCTCAATTTTAAGTGTAACCATTTTTAATTTATTCATCAGTTCCATGCTTCATCTTTTATCATCGTCAGTTCATGGCACAATGTATGTAGATGACCTGCAAATATCTTGCCAGGGATCGAACATGCGTTTAATTGAGAGACAACTACAAACATCTGTTAATAAAATAGCTGCATGGTGTGCTGAGAATGGCTTTACAATATCTCCTAGCAAGAGCTGCTGTGTTCATTTCTGCAGGAAGACCAGCATTCACAATGATCCGGTTATCAAACTGAACAACACACAAATACCTGTAGTCAACGAGATTAAATTTCTTGGTGTTACATTTGACCGCAAGTTAACCTTTCTTCCGCATGTTTCACATCTGCGGAAGAAGTGCGAGCGATCGCTTAATATCCTCAAGGTGTTATCTAATACATCTTGGGGTGCGGATCGCACGTCACTACTTTGGGTCTATCAAGCACTTATTTTATCTCGCATTGACTACGGATGTGCTGTGTATGGATCTGCTAGGTCTTCTGTTTTACGCAGACTTGACACTGTACATCACTCTGCTTTGAGAATATGTTCAGGCGCATTCCGCACATCACCCGTCCAGAGTCTCTATGCTATTTGCCAACAATTGCCTTTAGACCTGAGACGGATGCAGCTGTCTCTCAATTACTACGCAAAGGTCATGTCTGACCGTCAACATCCTTTACGTTCCTTGGCCATTTCTCCTGCATTAGAGAGACTATATGATGCTCGACTTTACAACATCAGACCTTTTCTCATTCGAACTAAAGATCAACTACATTTGACAGACCTACATGATGTCCGTTTTATTAAAACGGACTTACAATCACATCCACACTGGTATGATCCACAGATAACTATCATTAATCCATTTGCTCAGTATACAAAATCGGACACAACCTCAAGAGTTTTTCAACAGCTTTATCTATCTCATCGCTGTCAGTATTCATCATACACGCCTGTATTCACGGATGGTTCAAAAACTGCAGAACATGTTGGCTGTGGCATATTTTATGCTGATACCAGTCATGGTTACAGCCTTCATTCGTCCTGCTCAGTCTTTACCGCTGAAGCAACGGCTATCCATCAAGCCCTTCAGCTAGTGAATACAGAGCAGTTTAATAAAATCTGCGTGTATACTGACAGTTTGAGTGTATTAGAAGCGTTGAGAAACTATAATAATTGTCATCCAGTTGTGTCCAAGATTTTCGGAGCATTGGATTCCCTTGCTGGCAAGGGTTATAACATCATATTCTGTTGGATCCCAGGTCATGTAGGTCTCGAGGGAAATGAAAAGGCGGATGCAGCCGCTAAAGCTGCATCGTCTTTACTCCATTCATCTGTTCCTCTTTTCGACGTGAGAAGGGTTGTAAAAAGATTTGTAAATTCTCTCTGGCAGGAGTCATGGAGTATGCAGGTCACAAACAAACTGCGTGCTATATTCCCGTCTTTCATTCCATCATCAGTTTTACCGTTACGAAGAGCAGATGTCAGATTGACTCGCCTTCGTATCAGACACACACGTTTCACACACAGACATTTATTTCTAAATGAACTGAATCCATGGTGTGAAACGTGTGATGTACCATACTCTCTTCATCATATTTTAATTTCATGTCCTGATTTTAACTTGTATCGTTTTATATTTTTTAAAACAGATATTTTAACCTTGTATGATTTAGTGGGGGAGCCACCCCACAGAAACCTTTTTGCCTTTTTAAAGGCAATTGGTTTTATTCATTTCATTTAAACCCTTTTGACTTTAATTTTATGCGAATTTTATTTTTACTTTCACTTATTATTATAATTAATTAGATTTTAATGTATATACATTTACACTAATTTTTGTATTTTAATATTTTAAAGTTGAGTTGGGTTATCAATGTTTTTATTTAAATTTAATATTTGGCGCAGTTTGTCCTTATTGGACCTTGCGCCATTAAACCCAACAAAACAAAACCACGCACGGCAAACACGTGGGTGATTTAGTCCCCAAGAGTAGCTAATAGCAACAGAGTGGCGACAGCTGCTCAAGGGGAGCCCTCAACCTCGTATGAGGCAACCACAATGAGGGAGAAAAGGAAGAAACAGCAGTAGGGTAGAGATTTTTTTTGTTTGTTTTGTTGGGTTTTATGGCACAAGGTCCATAAGAGGACATGCTGCGCCAAGACTAAAATTTTTATTTCCTTTTTTTATTTAGATATAATTTTTAAAAAAGCCAAACAACATTAAAATATATTAAAAAACAAAAATCCGTGTATATAATAGTCTAAAAATTTGTATCTAAAAGTGTATATATAAAATCTAAAAGTGTATATATAAAATCTAAAAGTGTATATATATTTACAATGCTAAAATGTAAAACATTAGATAAAATGTAAAAAACCTATTGCCCTTAAAAAGGCAAATAGATTTCTGTGGGGTGGTTCCCCTAACAAATCAAATAAAGTAATAAAATTAGTTTTAAAATAAAGTAAATGTTCGTTGTTAAAATCTTTACATGAAATTAAAATATGATTTACTGAATATGGTTCATCACACGTTTCACACCAAGGATTTAATTCGCTAAGAAACAAATGTCTATGTGTGAAACGTGTGTGACCTATACGAAGGCGAGTTAAACGGACATCCGCACTTCGTAAAGGTAAAACTGATAATGTGGTGAGAGATGGAAATATGGCACACAATTTGTTCGTGACCTGCATGCTCCAAAGTTCCTGGAAGAGACCGTTTACTAACTTTTTCACACCCTTTCTCACATCTAAAAGAGAGAGAGATGGTTGAATTATAGGTGACCCAGCCTTAGCAGCTGCGTCAGCCTTTTCATTTCCCTCAAGACCTACGTGACTTGGGATCCAACAGAAGATTATTTCATAACCCTTGCCAGCAAGGGAATCCAATGCTTGGAAAATCTTGGACACAAAAGGATGGCAGTAAATGTTTAAATTGTCCAACGCTTCTAATACACTCAGGCTGTCAGTATACACGCAAAATTTATTAGAATTTACAATATCCACGAGCTGAAGTGCTTTATAAATTGCAGTCACTTCAGCCGTAAAGATGGAGCAGGATGCATGAAGGCTGTAACTATAAGATGTATTGTTAATAAAAACACCACAGCCGACATGACCTGCGGTTTTCGATCCATCCGTGAATATTGGCGTGTAGGAAGAATATTGACAGCGATGTAATGAATAGAGCTGTTGGAAAATTGTGGAACTTGTGTCCGATTTCCTGAAATAAGCAAATGGATTAATAATATTCGTCTGTGGATCATACCAAGGTCGATGTGATAATATGTCCGTTTTAATGAAACGGACATCACATAGGTCTGACAACAACAAATAAGATTTTGTTCGAGTGAGAAAGGGTGGAATGCTAAATGGTCGTGCGTTATAAAGTCTCCCCAAACCAGGAACTGAAGCAAATGAATGCAATGGATGGTAAGGGTCAGACATAATTTTAGTGTAATAATTGAGAGACTGCTGCATTCGTCTCAGGTCTAAAGGCAGTTGTTGACAAATTGCATAAAGACTCTGGACGGGCGATGTGCGGAATGCGCCGGAACATACTCTCAAAGCAGAGTGATGAACTGTGTCCAGTCTGCGTAAAACAGAAGGTCTTGCTGATCCATAAACAACGCAACCGTAGTCAATTCGAGATAAAATCATTGATTGGTAAACTCGCAGGAGCGACGTGCGATCCGCAGCCCAAGATGTATTTGAAAGCACCTTGAGGATATTGAGCGATCGCTCGCATTTCCTCCGCAGATGTAAAATATGCGGAAGAAAGGTTAACTTCTTATCGAATGTCACTCCGAGATATTTTATCTCATTGACCACAGGAATGGGTGTGTTATTAATATAAATTACTGGATCATTATGCAAGCTAGTCTTCCTACAGAAGTGGACACAGCTACTCTTGCTAGGAGAAAGTGTATGGCCATTCTCTGCACACCATGCAGCAAGTTTATTAACAGTTGTCTGTAGTTGTCTCTCAATTAAACGCATGTTTGACCCTTGGCAGGAAATTTGCAGGTCATCAACATAAAGTGTACCATAAACAGGAGGTGAAATTTGATGAAGGATAATGCTAATGAAAACATTAAAAATAGTAACACTTAAAATAGATCCCTGAGGTACACCCTCAGATTGAATAAAAGTATTGGATGTATATTGTCCTATACGAACTTTAAAAACACGGGAGCATAAAAAATTCTGAAGGAATATCGGAAGATTACCCCGAAAGCCAAAATCATATAATGAACGGAGAATTCCATATCGCCATGTACGGTCGTATGCATTCTCGATGTCAAAGAAAATGGAGACCAGATGGTTTCTTCGCACTAAAGCATTGCGAATTTGGGTCTCCGAATATGTAATATTATCAAGAGTGGATCTCCCTTTACGAAATCCACTCTGATTAATATGTATACATTTATTTTTTTCCAAGACATATACGAGTCGGGCGTTGACCATACGTTCGAGAGTCTTACAAAGGCAACTCGTGAGAGCTATAGGTCGATAATTTGAAGGTTTTGAAGGATCCTTACCAGGCTTCAAAATTGGAATCACTGTTGCTTCGTTCCACATAGATGGAAATTTATTTTCAGTCCAGATCCTATTGAACAAAATCAATAAGTTCATTAACGAATCTGGACTTAAATGTTGAAGCATGTAGTAGCTGATTCCATCAGGTCCTGCAGTGGTGTTATGGGCCTGCTTTAATGATTTCTTCAGTTCCAACATCCGAAATTCGCAGTTGTAAGGCAAATCTTGTCCATGGGTGAAACGAATTGGTGTTCTTTCAGCTCGACTCTTAATCCTTACAAACGAAGGAGTATAGGAGTCGGTGCTTGAGACACAGGCAAAAGTTTCACCAAGGACATTGGCGATATCCTAAGGAGAAGAGTGTACAGCAGCTCCGGTTTTTAAAACAGGAATAGAATATTCTCTATAAATGCCATTGGCTGCCTTCACTTTTCTCCATAACTGCTTACTGGATGTGGACGATGTTATTGAAGACCAGGATTCCTTCTGACTTCGACGACGAGCTCTGCGAACTAAGGCTTTTGCTCTCTTAAAGGCTATAAGATTCTCCGTAGTAGGGTATCTTCGAAATATCCCCCATAACTTCCTTTGTTTCTTATAGGTTTTTCGGCATTCGTCATTCGACCAGGGTTTGCAATGCCGGCGTGATTTTGCGGAACTTTTAGGAATAGTTATATCAGCTACTTTAATAATTATCTCAGTGACCTTTCTGACCGCATCATTAATATCATCGGTCATAACCATTACATTTGTAATATCTGCCAATTGTGTAAATGTTGTCCAGTTAGCCAGACTGTACACGTAAGTAGGTGATCGTTGGTTCACACTACTACCTCCAGTCTGGGAGATGACAAGAGGATAATGATCACTATTGTAGAGATCATTTTCCACAGATAATTCTAGCAATGGCATAAGCAATGGAGAACATATGGCCAAATCAAGTGTATGAAAAGTCCTTGTGGGTTCGTGGAAATAGGTTTTGTCGTTGGTATTGAGCAGACAGAGACAGTTGTCAGAAATGAACTGTTCTATCTGACACCCACGAGTGTTGGTATCATCACTTCCCCACAAGTAACTATGGCCATTAAAGTCACCAAGTATTATAAATGGAGTTGGCAGCTGATCAACTAATGAATCTAGTTCCTCTTGGCGTACGACATCATGAGGTGGCAAATATAAACTACAGACTGTCATTAAGCAATTTGTTTGGATTCTAACTGCTACAGCCTGTAGTGTGGTATTAAGTGCAAGGGCAGTGCTGGGGAAGTTATTAGATGTTAATATACATACACCTCCAGACACTGCACCATCTCTGCCACTATCTCTTCGATAGCAACTAAACCCACGCAATGTAAAGTTATGTGAAGGCCTCAGGAAAATCTCCTGAATAGCCACACACGCGGGGTTACTTGCTGAAATCAGAGATTTGATATCCTCCAAATGCGTACGCAAACCACGACAGTTCCATGAAACAAAGGAAGTCATTATTTAATTTTGAAAGCTCCTTTCCCGGAGCTGGAAGGCAGTTCCGATGACTCCTCAAACGATATATCATCGTCAGAGGGATATAATGAAACTGCGTCAGCCTCCAGGTACGAAAAAGAATTATGGGTAGATATTGAAGGCTTTTTGGAGCCTTCCTTTGCTTTTTTAATTTTAAAGCTCTTGCTGATTTATTTTTCGTTAAAGGAGCTTTCATTAAAAATACAGGAGATTTTGAAAATTTTGGCTTGATAGATGAAGGGGGTAATCTTACTGGGGAAAGAGAACATGCGTCTGTTTGTGTGCTGCTCGATGTGGTGACTTTTTTCACAACAGTAGCATAACTTACTCCTACTTGAGGAGTACGAGATGTGACGATTTTCCTTGCCTCAGGGTAGGTACATTTATGGGTAACCTTGATGGTTGTTATCTCCTTCTCAAGTACCCACTGAGGACAACTACGAGAGTAGGAGGGGTGGTCACCATGGCAGTTGACACACGCCTCCTTAGCTGTGCAGTTCAAACTTTCATGGCCAGTCACCGCGCAACGAGCACAGGTGACTTTGCCTCTGCAAGCACTCTTCGAGTGTCCAAAGCGTTGGCATTGGAAGCATCGCAGTGGATTTGGAATGTATGGCCTTACGGGCAAATTCATGTAAGCTACTTTAAGATTGTCAGGGAGGTCTGGCGTCGCAAAGGTCAGTATGAGATGTTTAGTATCAATGAACTTTCCATCTCTTCTGACCGTAATGCGTTCAACGCCACAGACATTCTGACACTGTAGATTTTCCAGAATTTCCTCCGTAGGCGAATACAACAAATCCTTTGCTGAGATAACACCCCGAGAAAAGTTAAGGTTACCATGAGGGGACACGGTCACCTCTAAGTTTGCCAATGTTGTAATTTTTAATAGATTGGCTGCTTGAAGGTCTGATGCAGCCTCAATCATTAAGTCACCCGAGCGCAGTTTTTGTATGTTTTTCATTTCCCCAACTAAGCTAGATATTCCTTTAGAAATGAGAAAAGGAGAAACAGTTGTAAAACTTCCCTCATTTCTTTTTAAAATAAAATATTTTGCTTTAATTTTTGACAATTGTTGCTCCCGTGGGAGAAAAGATTTGTTTTTATGATCCATATAAAATAAATAAAATTTCAGAACCTGACCGCACCACCCACCACGGAGTCCAACAAGGGGATGCAGACCAGCTGCACCAGTGCTAGCGAGATCCTATACGCTCACAGTACATCCCTGTGATGGCCTCCACCCTTAACGAGTCATCCAGCAGATGTACCGATCGCTTGATCCATAAAGCCGATTGATGTGCTGAGGACCACAACACACCTCCCGTTTACCTGAAGCAGAGGCCAAAGTAATGTGTTGGTCTCTTGGGGCCTCAATTACCAGGACCCTCCTTTCCAGGGACACGGGTCCCCACGCACGGCAAACACGTGGGTGATTTAGTCCCCAAGAGTAGCTAATAGCAACAGAGCGGCGACAGCTGCTCAAGGGGAGCCCTCAACCTCGTAAGAGGCAACCACAATGAGGGAGAAAAGGAAAGAAAAGTAGGAGGGTGAAGAAGAGAAGAAAATAAAGAAGAGGACAGATCACTGGGGTCCCTCGGGATTGTGACACCCGTGTTTACTTAAAGAAAGTAAACCCCCTGAGGGTTGCAATGGATGTTGAGGGTCAGACATAATTTTAGCGTAATAATTGAGAGACTGCTGCATTCGTCTCAGGTCTAAAG
>JAPDSC010032362.1:15864-27996 GCA_026290005.1 Latrodectus geometricus
TATTTAAGTATTTTTGTAGAACAAAACTAATGAATTTACTTCCGTAATTTTACATTGATTAATCTAGATCCGAGGTCTCCAAACTGTTCAGCTTTAAGGACCTACTGCTTACTTCAGTTCATGAGAAAAAGCAATTTTAAATTATCTGTCATTATCTATAATTTCTAGACTTGACACAGAACACGTCCTCTGAGCAAGTATATGCTGGATTTATTCACTGGATCAATCACTGCAATTATTATGGAGTGCATTGATATGGAAGTGGTGAAAGGCGGAAATACGTAAATAATATCCTTTATCGCTAACGGATAAGTTTACAGGTAGTTTCGGAAACGCAACTACAAAGAAGCATTTGCGAATTACCACATTAGCTGGAGAAGACTCTGGTGTATTTCCATCTCTTCGATATCTGAGTAATTGATGTATAAAAAAATATTGACTTGAGCGTGTTTCAGTCTACCTATGGAAGGCGAAAGAAGTGGAACAGTGGTTTTGATGTAAAGCATTGTGTAATCGCTTTTAAAAGACCAATCGGACATGTGCCCATACCTAACTGTATTTTGATTGATTTATTATTTTTGTACTAATTGCATTTTTTGTGTGATTTACTAGTATAAAAAAGAAAGAGAAAACCAGCTTCTCCTTAACATATACATTAATATCAAATTGTTCCGACAGAAAATTATATTGTTTTAATCATAATTACATGAAAAATATTTTTACACACTTTAAAACAAGTGAAAATTTCAGCTATCCTATTGAAACTAAGTTTCTCGTCTTAAAACTTTCAATCTATTTGGAGATCAATATTCATAGTTTTGAGTACTTTGAATATAAATATTGATGTTTATTTCTCAACATTTAATGTTATAGCAAATAAAATTAAGATTTTCAAAACATTTTGATACTGACATTGAAACCCTGGCCCTGAAATTTCAAATGGAAATTATTGAATTATTGTGCAGTGATATAATTAAGATAAAAAAAATCAAACTCATCGTTGTTATATATTTATATGAGTCACTGATACAATTTGATTATTTACATAAATTTGATCGTTGGCATTTCTTTGCTGTTGGTACTATTTACATGAGTGAGAAAACATCATCCAAAATGAAGTATACAAAAAATGTTTACAAATCTAATTTAAACAATGATTACCTTAACTCATTTTAAATAATTGGTACAAGTAAAATTGATCAATAACTACAAGCAATTTGTCAGAGAAAATCATAATTAAATAAATTTAATTAGTATATTTTCATTCGCGTTAACTTAGGGTTTCTGCATTCTTGTGAGATTTCAGGTTAAAATCATATACTTTACTCAGGATATATACTTTCCAAACATCGATATACACATATATTTGATACTCCTTATCCCATCATAAATAGTTAACCTAACAAACCGTGGGTAATCACGGGACTAGTTTTTAATGTTAGTTGGATTTTTTTCAATTATTTGTTAGTTGTTACTTAAGCTACATTTTCTGGGTATATCATGCTTGTCATTAAGCTATACCTAAAAGAAGAAAATAAAACTTTATTTAGGCATAGCTATATAAAAACGTAACGCATTTATAAAAACAGAGGGATATATCTCACTTCAATATTTCAGTTTCAGTAAATTTTATAAACTTTATTCGGAATATGTTAATGCGACAAACACTATATAATTTTAATGAACAATGTGCATCATGTTTTCTTTACATCATAACCATTTTAAATCCTATGCTAAGAATACAATCATGGTTCACAGACTGATGCAGTCTATTTTATTAGGTAAATAAATATAATTATCACAGTTCAATATTTTTTTACTGTCTTGTATTTTTGTATGGTATCATTGTGTTTCACAGTTCAATTTAACTTCCTTTTTGAAAAGTGTTCGATAATTTATTGGTTAAAATACTCTATCAATATTTAATACTTAAACATACTACAATTAAAAAACATTATATGATACACAAAATATTTCAAAATACAGATAAATTGTAGAAATATAATTTATCTCATACATTACTTTTTTGATCATGTGCACATCATATTTCAAAATCTATTCAGATGTTTTTTTTTTCTTTTCTTTTTTACAATTTTATTTCAAGAAGGAAATTGAATTCAAATGTTATTAAGATTAAATTAATTCTTGTGTGTTGAATCAAATAATGTAAAAAAAAATATTACATAAAGCCCCTAGATAATAATTTCATCAACTTTGAAAAGTTTTGTAATGACTTTTTTTGTTAGAACTATTCAGTCTCAATCTTTACATTTATGACTACGTGAGAATTCACTTAAAAGTATTAATCTTAAAACCATAATGAAAAAAATCATTCTAGGTAGAATACATTTGAATTTAATAAATGATGAATGAATTTAATGCTCTCACACATATTTGTTTTGAAATTAGCAGTTAGAAAATTCTCTCAAGTTTTTGAAAAACTGATAATATTTAGATAAAAACTAATGCTCTTTTTGTTTAATGCATTGGAGTGACTTATAAAATTACAATTTTTTTTAATAATTTTGAATTCAAATCTGGTGGCAACAGTATATATATCATTCTTCCAACTTGTGTCAGGGAGCTTTACATGAACTCAAATGCAACCACAGACATTTTTCACTTGTCTCTCAAGAGCGAATATGGTTACAGTATATATTCTACAATTATATAATCTCATCAATTCGTTTTCGCCAGCTCACTGCATATTTTTCGTTCCCAACAAGATGAAGAGAATCATTTCAGTTTTTTTTTCTTATTCTATCTGAAGATTTAGTTATACATTTTGTAGACCTTTATGTTATTTCCTAGCCATCAAATTCACTAGAGTAAAGGAATTCTCACTTTGAGTTTCAAATGTATCTTACTTATGTTCAATTAGATTTAAACTTAATTGTGGGTTTTTTAATTGAGATGATATTTAAGTCTCTGTGAACATTGAAACCATTCATAGTGAATTGCAGATAAGTGAGAAAAAAAATTCAGGGAAATCTATGATTTCCCTTAGTTTCTAATGTTTTGTCGAGTTAGTACCAAGTAATATTGCAACGAATATGGAAGCTAAAGTTCTTGTTACAAGCAGTGTCCCAATTAAATTGTTCGTTTGTGTATTTAGATTTCTAGAATGTAGTTTCTGTGTGTATAATTATAGAAGCGGAAAGTTGTCTAGTTTAATATTTAAGACATTTCTAGTAGAAGATTGGTCATATTTTAATAATTTTGAATCCTATAGGTGCAAGCAGTTGAAAATGGTCTTCCTGATACAGAATAATCCTTAAAATGTGTCATTTGTCCTTATAAAAATACTTTTTACATACATTTCTTTAGTAGGTGCATACAAGAAAAAATATGATAATTCTTAAAATAATACATAAATTAACTAAAAATATACATTTATTTCAAAATATCTTACAAATATATTACTAATAAATAAATAATGACATTTATATTGCAATGACTTTTAAATTATCTTAATATACATTCTTGATTACTTTGTAAAATCACTGTATATTGTGTCAAATGAATCTATTTTGCTTTAAAGTTGAATAAATTTCGAATGTTTATTTAAAAATTTTAGAAAATAATTTAAATATTATTTTAAATTTTATTTATAAAATTCAAAGATATTATTACTTTATGTTTAAGCACTTACAAAAACTTTTCACTGAACATTAAATAAAAAATTATGAGGAAGAATATACAAATATCACTTTAATTAAAATTTACTGTTCTTCTGTACGCGTACATAAACGAATGTCCTTTTATAATTAAAAAAATTACTTTAAATTTTAGAAATTCTGCTTTATTACATTCGGTTGATTTTATTTTGAAAAATAATTTTAGCTATTACTTTAAAAAAACTCACAAGTTGGTATTATAAAGATCCTTCTATTTGAGTAACATAAGTGTTGTTTTATAAATATAACAATAAAACAAAATATAAAAATAATTAGAATTGATTGATAAATTCATTTTTTTTAACAAATTGTGTATTTTAGGGGAACAGGGGGGATTTTAAGGAAAAAAATTGTGTATTTTAATGAATTATCTAGTCCTCTCATACGTATAATAGGCAATTTATTTTTTCAATACAATCAATTGAATAAAATTAACATCAGATCTCAGTTCACCTAAGCGGCCTGCTTAAATCATTGTTGTTGTCAAATATAGCAATTGGTTAGAAAGAAATTAAATGCAAATAATTGGGGAAAACTGTTTTTTTTTTTTTTTTTTTTTTTTTTTTTTTTTTTTTTTTTTTTTTTTAAATTTCGAAAAGGAAAAAGAAAGATTAGTGAAAAAATTAAATATCATTAAGTAAGAAGGTTAATGCTAAATTTAAGAGGCAGAATACTATGATAACAATTTCTAAAAAATAAGTTGTACATTTTTAAATTTTAATAACATATCTGAAATGAAATTTAATTATACTTTTATTACTAGAAATTATATATGAGATAAAAAATTAAGTTTTTGAAGTGTAACTAACCTGGACTTGGAAGTGTCTTTGTTATATAAATTTTGAGTAAACAATTACGATATTATTTAATGAATTGTCTGGATATTTAACTTTTGAATTGTGAGTATTCTATAATTTGTAGCTTAAAATCTCAGAAATTTTCGAAAGATCTAATAAATAAAGAAGTAAAATTAGTTGGGGATTCCATCTCATAATGTGAACTCTGTTTAAATGAATATTTTCATATTCAAAGGGCGTCATTAATTTAAAGAAAATAAAAATATAATTTTTGATAGTAAAATATTAATTTTAGTGATGAAAAATAAAAGTTATAAGGAAAGCACGATAATGAAGTATATATAAGGGAATATATATACTTTTATTCATTGTTGCAGTAGTAAACATTTATAAAAATATATTCGGCGATTGATTTTTAATAACTCCTCAGTCAATTAACTTAATTAATGAAAAGATAATATACATATTAAGTTGTTCCGCAAAGTTTAATATTAATATACGAATATAATTATATAGATAAATAGAGATAATAAAAGTAGTTGATTTTATAGTTTATTTTATATAGTTAAAATTAATTATACGGAACGTTTTTGATTTCTTACGATAAAAAATAGAAGTTTTAAGATTTCAATATAATTTTAAATATAAAACTATTATTTGTATTCAAATACATTATTATATTTATTATGAAGAATAAATATTGAAAGCATTTTTATTAAAGTATCAATTATTATAATTATTAATTTAATGTGTATGGTACTTTACATTGAATGTGATCTCCATGTATTTTAATAATTAACTATTAAGATGTAATCTCTCTTTAAAACCTAATTTCTAAGATGCTCCTTTAAAACTAAGCATAAATTTAATTCAATCTTAAATTTTTAATAATTTTTCTATATTATTTATTACATTTAATTATTTTTTGAAGGTTAAATAATCAAATGGCGAATACGCGCATGATGCAATTAGAAACTTTATCTAGTTTGTAGTTTATTAACTCTACTTAATATATATTCTTAGTTTAAAGTTGGCTGATAACATGTTCTTAATTTACCGAAAGATTTTTTTAGAGAGTACGAGAATTTACCACAAGACTAGCCTTTATAAAACAAAGTGCTTATTAGTAAAATATAACAAAATCACAGAATCAGACTGGTAACTGGTAGCAGTTGAAGCGATTTTGTAAGTTCACATAATAAATTGACACCAAACATTTATAAAATGGAGCTTAGTATAACTTTAGTTCACGTAGTCGCTGAAGCAGTGAAGCCATAGGGTTACCAACACAATTTGGAAGACATTTACATGAAAATTTTACGTGGTTAATCTTATCATCAAAAGCTGAAACCCTGGCTTCAAACTGTCTATGTTAATTAGCAGCTTGCGAGATTTAATCTGAATTATAAAGTGTCTTGGAAACTTATATGTTATTAAATATGGTCCTCTATGGGAAGGAACTAAAGATCTCTTTATTCTATTCCGTAAAAGAAAACCATTATGACTAGTTAAATATTTATGCACAAAAATGGTTTTTATACTGTTTTGTGTGGCAGGAGTCGGTGAAGATTTGACTTTACATTGCAATGACGCAAGAAAAACATTAGTCAAACTTTTAGAGTAAAGCAAAAATGTCCAGGCAAAGAAATAGGTGTACCATACACCATCTCAACAACAAAATAATGTAAAGTCTCTTAACTAAAACCCAGATCGCTGACAATAATAAATGCAAAACTAAAGTGCATCTCTCTGTTGTATGAGCAAGAATTGCACTCGTCACATGCTTGTATAATCTCTCAACCAATCATTTGAAGGAGGATGATATGTTGCAGTATGTACAAACTGAATTCAAAGATTCTTGCCAAATTTTCGAAACAGACTATTTTTGAACTGCTGTTTTTTGTAAATCTCTCAGGAGCAGCCAATCTAGCTATACAGTGTAAAGGAATACATACGCAGCTCCCTCTGTTTTTATTTCCTGCAGAGTATTACTTCGAACAATTTACAATAATTTAAAAAAAAACATTTAAACTTCAACAAAAATACATTATTTAACCTAGTTTATTCCATTTTAGTTCAAAATATTCAGTTAAAATGTATTAATAATCATACCAAATTAAATTGAAAATATGGGACAACAAATGTTAGTTGACCAGGTCCCCAAAAAAACTCCTTCTATTTTTTGTTCATCGAATACACAAATGTGTATTCTTATTTTAAATTTAGATTACGACATGTTTCTAATTTACGAAAAGCTAAGACTCGTTTTTATAAAACAAAATATTTATTAGTGAAACATAGTTTGCTTGACCAGCAAGCTAACGCTTTAACTATTGCTGAAGTGAATTACTGAATATAAATATAACAAATGCAAATTAAAAAACTTTACAGTTTGAATTTTGATGAGTTCAGTTAAAATGTTGCGATTGATGACGTAGAGCTACTGCATAGTTTCACACTTTTCTCACTATTTTGTAAATTGAAAATGTACCCATCAAAGTATTAATTAATACTTTAAGGGATAAACTTAAAAATTTATCTCAAAAAGCGAAAAATTATATTTTATTATTTGAAATTTACAAGTTAATACGTATAATGAGGAAAATGCATTAAAATGAAACCAAATGTAACATCTTTGAAAAGTATTTCCTTTATTTGTTACCTATTTCTCATGCTGCACTTATTCCATTCAAGGAAAAAAAAAAAAAAAAACGGAAAAGATCATCCGACTTTAAAATAAACCAAGGTATACAACTGTACTTAAGCCTTTACTTAAACAATTAAAAATATCTTTTCCTTTTTTTACTTCAGATATTGACTCGATAGTTTCAATTTCCTTTAAAGTAAAGCAAAAAACAACGTTTTGTAAAAAATAAAATATACTTCTTTAAAAACGCTTTTTTCTCTTTATAATCAATTAGGCTCATGTGTTAGAGAACTGTTAATTGTATAGCTTGATTTGTTTTACATTTTTTTTCAAAGAGTAACATAAAAGGAAGTAAACTAAATTGATTCCTTGATTAAGAAAAAAATTGTTTTTCGTATATATAGCATGTATGATGAAACAGTAAATCAATATTTGCTTCTTGAAAAGAAATACTGAAAGGAGTGAGAGTTTCAAATATAAATATATATTTTAAAACTTGAATCAAAAAGAAATCTGATTTCTTTTATTTATACTGTTTAAAATATTTATGTTTACAATTTTTATGCCAAGATATTTAATTTTTGATGTTCTGGTTTAAAAAAAAAAAAAAAAAAAAAAAAAAAAAAAAAAAAAAAAAAAAAAACATTGCAGTACATAATTTATTTTTTCTCAAACCAGTTCTAATAATTGGTTGTTCCTATATTCAAAATGCAGAAGCAAAAGTACAGTATATGGAATTTACTGAAAATATATTTATAGCAAGTTGTATTTCTTAAAGAGTCAAAATAGTGAATAAAACTTATACTTTTTAAAAACTTTATTTTTGATTTAAAAATTATACAGGCTAAAATAATAAATATTTTTGGTCATTGTTTAAAAAGAAAAATAAAAGATATAAAAAAAGTGCAAAATAAAATACATAATATCTTTTGTAATGTTTGAATATAAAACACAAAAATTAATTTCTATTAATTTCTACATGAATTGTAAAGATTTTTTAGAATATAAAAATATACTGCACACCATTTATCTTTTTTTTTTAAATCTACAGTTTCATTTTAGGAAAACCTTTTTATTTATTGTATAATGAAATTTTACAAATAACTTTAAGAAATAAAATTGTTAGTTAAATTCAACATCAAATTGTGATAATATTGTTAACTACGCATAACGTTTTGTCGATTATATTTATTAGAGTTATGCTAAACTGTTCCTTTAACATTTAAAATAATTTGAGGTTACTGATTTAGAACTGCATGTCATTCAGTCTCTCATATTTAAAATTCTTCGTTTAGAATTAATATAAAGAAATCATTATGAAAAATACAAATGAATTATAAAATTAGATGTGAATTAAAATAAAAAAGGAAGGTTGTGTTTAAAACAAAACAGTTAGCTTTTGTATATGTAATTTAAAATTGGTACCTAATTGAATTCCTTTTTTCAAGAATTTTAATTTCAAAATTTTTCATTAAATAATTTATTTATCTAATTCTCACAGAATTGTAAATAATTAGAGAAATGAAAGCTTTTATTGTTAAAAGAGATCTTCTATTTTTAGGTCACTTCCAGCAAAGGCAATATTTTATTATTACTTCCAACATTATCAGCCCCTAAAACATTCGTCAATAGCATCTTGCTAAAATGCGTAACGACTTGCATTCATTTCAGATTTCATAAGTAGATAAATTTGTATACGTGTTGGTCTTATCTTCTATTAAATAGAAATTAAAATGTGTTAACAGTTTCACATATTCTCCCAATGAATATTGAAAATTTTATTCTATATTTAATAACTTCATTTATTTACTACATCAGTAATTAATGAAATGAATAGACATAGTTTTATTACTTTATTAAAAATACAAAGTACTACTTTGTATTTATATCTTATTATCGAAATAAATTTTTAATTTCTAAGAGCTGTTTTTTTTCAAAGCGCATTGATGAAAAATATTTTCATTTTAATTATTATTATATATTTAGTTATTAATAAATTTCAAAGACATAGAAATTATAAATAATCATTTTATAATATTTATATAAATTTACTTTAGGGAATTAAAATTTACAGAAGAAAAGCAGCTTTGAAGGTGATTTTACGATATTATGACCTTTATTACTATATATTAATGAAAATGAATATGATCAGAAATTATGCTGACTTTTATATAATAAAAAGTTTTATCCATAATGTTTAGGCCACAAGATTAAACCGATAAACTAAGTTGTTAGTTATTTATGATGTATAATTTATTTAAATACATTTTATAGACTGGAACAATGTTTTATTTCTTAATGTTAACATCTCAAATTTATGAGAAAGAATGTATAAATAGAATAAATACTCAATTTGCAGTGAATTATATATCTGCTTCATAATTTTAATTCATGTAAAGAAAAATGTGTGTAATTTTTAAGAAAAAGTAATAATTTGTGATATTACAATATTTTTCTGAAATTAATTGAAAGTTGTTTAAGTTAAAAGCAAACGAATATCAAAACAGAAAAATTTAATTTTAGTAATATACTTCTTAAATTTTCAAATATTTAAACTACATAACAAATAATATTTTAGTAAGGCAGTTTATTAATTCAAATAAAATTTAATAATTGTTGTGGCAATTAATATTTTCTTTTTCTAGTAAACATTGTGTGATATTTTTAATATATATGTATTTAACTTAAATATAAGTGGAATTACACTTTTTTATACTTATCAAGGGAAATAATTTAAAATCAAATGTATTTTAATGGATTCAACAACACATAAATTTTATCTTTTAAAATAAAATGAGAAATAAATATTAATGTGAAGAATACAACTTAATTATTCAATTTTACTGCCTAGAGTATTCAAAATTGGAAATAATTTGATATTGTTTCTTTTATGATTAATATTGTTAACAGGATTATAATAAAAACTTTGCTGTTAAATAAAGTTTAATCTATTTCTTTTAACTATTAACGTTATAATACAGCTTGAAAATAAGAAGTAAATAATTAAACTTTGAAAAAGAAAGACATATTTAAATCTCAAAATTAAAGTTATAACAGAATGTACAGAAATGTCTGTCAGTCATTTGTTTTCTTTTTTAATTACATTTCTGAATTTCAATGTTCTAAAATGAAATTTAAAATAAGGAATATTTAAAAAAAAAATTACATATTAATTAGAAGATTACAGTGATTAAACATTATAGTGATTTTCTTAGAAGGGCGTTCAATTATTTTAAAGTATGAAACAATACAATCATTTCAATAGATATAATGATAATTTAATTTTACTACTATACTTAAACTGCATATTTATTAAACGTAACTTATGTGTACACAGAACTATCAAGAGAATTTTCTATGAATCAAATTTATCGTGATTTCTCTGTACTTATAATTATATATAAAATTCTCATCACAGTACTGTGATTTCTACTGAAAATTACTTGTTAAATTATTTAAATATCATGTTTTTGTATTGTTTTGACGTATATTTAAGTATATCATATCTCACGTTTGGAAAAACATTTTACAAATTATCAAAATATGTTCAAATGATAAATTTGACTTTTTTCAGTTTTATTTGTTATTTTTCGTTACTAATTTGAAATAAGAGAAGATATTTATTTAAGTAATATAGTTTATTTTACGTATGATATCTGTGTGTTTTTTTTTTAAAACATTTGTTAAGTAAACAGATAATCAGAGTAATCTCGTAATAATGTTGTGTCACATTTTGATGCAACGCTGCATTTAACAATCAGATTTATTCATTAAGCTTATATATGTTTCATGAGACATACCTAAATATTATGAAATAAATCATTGAAAATCTGACATGAAAAACAAAATTTGATGGCTTGAATTATAAATATAAACTATCGGGGACTATACAAAAACAATGGAAATATTACAAAAAAAAACAATTAGGTACTTCAAAAAAGCAATTATGATAAATATTGTATTTTAAAAAGCATTCAAATATAAAATATCGAATGCAAAATAATGGTATAAATTTATTTTTAAAAATGTATTTATCAAAATCTAATTTATTATATATGTATAATTATTGAAGACATGCAACATTTAATAAACATTGACTAGTACAATGATAAATAATTACATAAATAATTTAATAAACTAGAAATAGCGTCCTAGGTAATATTATAAATAGTTATTTTGTTGAAATTGAACATAGATAAATTAATTTTAAAATGATTTAAGAAAATTGTTTGAAATTTATAATCAAATTAAAGTGTTCTTAAACTAATAGTTATTTTAATATAAGAATGCCTTAAAAGTATATATATATTTATATATATACACACACACACACACACACATATATATGTGTGTGTGTGCGCGCGCGCGTAAAACTTAATTATTTTCATATAAGTTTACGGGCTCTCAAGAGAATATAATTACTCAGGAATTATATTTGATAATCTATATTAATCAGCAATTTAATAGTTGTATTTTCTTTTCAAAATACAATATGAGAAAATTTTAAATCCACTTTCTCATTAGGTAAAAGCTTATGATCAACTTTAAGAAAAATATCATGGGGTCATAGTTACTAGTACTAGTTTAATGTGTTTCAAAACTTTAAATCTAAGTCATCTTCAGGATTTAATAATTTTTAATTATACGATGTATTGGAATCGCAGAAAATCGTTCAGGATAGATACAGAAATAAATTTACAATAAAGAATGTAATATTTTTTTCAAATTAGAATAAAATTAATATTAAATGCCTACCAATAAACTAAATATTATTTTCTGTTTTATGTTCCAATATAAAATATAATGTTTCTCTTAAACATATATCTAAACGAAAGAACTATAATGACTCTAGAAAAATTAAAATGCCTTCTCTTTTTTGCTTGTAAAGTATTTAAATACAGTTGTTGTTTCATCAATACAATTTATTTTAAATATCCATTAAACTACATCTGTGTCATACAAAACAATCATTAAGTAAGTTTTGATAATTAAAATTGAAATATTTATATTC
>JAPDSC010032396.1:0-16512 GCA_026290005.1 Latrodectus geometricus
AATATCCTACAAGTAATGAAAAAGAAATTACCAAGACCTTTAAAAAAACATGTCAAATGTTGCGTCAAAAAATCAATTGCATAGGCATAAGATATTCTTTTGCAGATTATTTAAAGATAAATTTCAATTACGTGCATATTATTACTTCCTAAATAAAAATACTTTAACACAGTATAATAATTAAAAAATAATTTTCCAAATTCTTGTCCTTTTTAAATTTTGGTCTTCCGAATTAATTACTTCTTGTTTGTGTTTAAATGCGTTTAAAATTACATGAAATTAATCTGTTGATAGTAAGAAATAAACACTTATACTATTTTTTAAATATCTTTAAATTATAGCTAGAAGTCTAAAGTTTAAATACAATGATCTAATTGAATTTTAAAAATATTTAGTTTTTTTCGATGTTTATAAAAAGTTAATCCTTTATTTTGATAATTAATAAAAAAGATAATTAATTTTGATATTATCGTACGTACTTTGTGAGTAAGATATTTGCTTGGAACAACTGTGGTTTAAAAAAAACAATACATTCTTCAAAGTCGTTTTTCTGCAACTAAATTAGTCTGTTTTTTAATAAGCAGTTTTGAAATATATGTTTAAAATGTTTTCTAAAAGCATTATATTATTTATTGAATTCTATTGGGAAGTCTCTCAAAAAAGTTTTCCTAATGTATAAATTGATATTTAATTAGAATAGGAAAACTATTATGAGAAGTTAAATTTATATATTGTGAATTGGCACGACTCATACTTTCTATTTGTTGTTCAATTATTAATTTCAAAAAAAAAATTGATATACATTTTTTTGATATATAAAGCATAGTTTCTCATGTCTAAAATAATTTTGCATAAAACTAGGAAATATTTTTCGTTAATAATGTTTTTATCATTTTAAAAATTTTTTTATCATAAAAAATTTTCCAATATTTTGGGCATGGAATTTATTTTTCTAATTCATTTACTTTTAGTAAACAAAATAATGAAGTTACTAAAGTGCATTGCATTTTCTTTAATGTAACCTTATTTATTTAATAATAAATCTAATTATGCGGCCAATATTAAATTTGTTCTGCGTTGATCAGATTAGGAAAACTTATATGTGTAGTTATTGGAAATGAACAAATTAAAAATTCTTGCTATTTATTTTAGATTCGTTTTTAATCATACTCTCTCTTTTTAATGCTAAAAACGATGTATAATAATAAACAATTGCAAAATAGACAGTAGTGTGCTTATGCTAATATCAATGTTGCTAGAAAATAATTGCTATTTATATAAAGTAATTGCTATTAATTTTAGATTTATTTTTAGTCGTACTTTACCCAGAATTTATTGTTAAACACCATATTTAATAATAAATATTTGCAAAATAGACAGTAGTGTTTTTATGCTAATATCAATGTTTCTAGAAAATAATTGCTATTAATTTTAGAATTATTTTTAGTCGCACATTACCCAGAATTTTACGTTAAACACCATGTTTAATAATGAACACTGTAAAATAGACATAAGTGTTTTCATGTTAATATAAATGTTACTAGAAAATAATTATTATTTACAGAAAATAATTGCTATTAAGTTTAGATTTAGTTTTAGTCGTAATTTTCCCTAAATTTTATGCTAAACACCATGTTTAATAATAAACAATTGCATAATAGACAGTAGTGTTCTTATGCTAATATCAATGTTGCTAGAAATTAATTGCTATTTATAGAAAACAATTGCTATTAATTTTAGATTTATTTCTTGTCGTACTTTACCCAGAATTTTATTCTAAACATCAGTTTTAATAACAAACATTGTAAAATATACAGTAGTGTTTTTATGTCAATACCAATATTTGTAGAAAATAATTGTTATTAATTTTAAATTTATTTTTAGTCGTACTTCACCCAGAATTTTAATCTAAATACCATGTTTAATAATGAACACTGTAAAATAGACAGTAGTGTTCTTATGATAATATCAATGCTGCTAGAATGAAATCACTGAATTATAATACTGCCTAAGTATTATAGAACTGCCTAATTAATATTATTTTATTTTACAGTATTAATTGATATATAAGCTGAGTTATAATATAAGATATTGGATAAAACTATATCTCTTGAAATATGCATAATATTAATATGTATGGATAATATAATAATGAGTGTTAAAGAAATGTATATAATCTAATAATGTTTTTAGTGCATATTATTAATAACTAATTTCAGTTAATGTAATATATATATATATATATATATATATATTACAATGCAGAAAAATATAGAAAATGTTTATTCGTAGATTTCAGCGATTTTCAACATTTTCATCAATCAATTTTTTGTTTATTTTATTAATCAATTTTTGTCCTCAGCCTACTTTCACTTCAATTATTTTGGAGTCTCAGTTTTTCGCTCTACCATACCTTCACTTTCAACTGGTTGATGTGATAGAAAGTAACTCGATTTCTGTACTCCACAGAGAAATCAAAGATTGGATTTTGAGATAAAAAGCAAAAGTATTTAGAAAGCCTTCTTTTCATGATGCGAGTGTGAGCGTGACAAATTTAGCAGGTTAACTGAGTTTCAGTAGAACTAAAGAGCTACTTTCCAATTTACATTTCCAATTTCTGATAAATATGCAGATCCTTATTTGCGAATTCTTTTCACTATGTTATTTATCTAGAATTAATTTTTCGATTAATGGTTAAAAATATGTGTTTTGGTTTTTATTCACTCAATAGATTAAATTAAAAATCAGAAATTATGCAAATTTTGATATTTTAGAGCAAAAATAATCACAAAATAACTGTGTTATAAATAAATAAAACTTTGATGATATTAAACTAAAATTAAAATTAGTTTTATAATCAGTGCACATTTTTTATACTAATTATTTATTTTGTCTATTTTAATAGTTAAATACAACTATTCTTTTAATTAATATATGTCTTCAGAAACATCTTGTTTTATATAATATGATTCGCAATTATTTCATCACTATATTTTTGTTTTTTTTTTATTTTTTAGTTTTTTCTTAATTTTTAGAAATATTTACTTTATGAATTTATGATTTAAATAAGTAATTTTTAAAATTATCAAACCAAATTGCATGTTTTCAAGAGTAGAAATATATATACAATGAATTGAGAATAAATTTATAAAATAATATATTTATGGTAAAAGATAAAGCAATTAATTATTTTAAAGATTTATTTGATTTTTATTTCAAATGATTAATGTTTATATTTTACTTAATATCCTATAGCGAGATATTTTTTCAATTAAATCTTTTCAAAATATACTTAAAACCAACTTAAAAAATAAAAAATAAATTCCTTAAATGTGTATTTAAAGGCATTAAAGCTATCTCTACATTATTTTGTTTATCATACATTAAATTTCTTATAAAAAAATGTTAATGAAAAATAAAAAAGATTTAAAAATAAAAAATAAAAAAAATGAATTAAATAATATTAATTGATTTATTTAAGTTGTTATTATTTAATATGATTTAACTTCTTTATTTATTAACAAATTTAAGAAAACGCTGAATGTATGCGTGATTTTTTTTTTTCAATTTGCCGTAGAAAAGTCATATGTATTCTTAACTATCATCCCTTTCCTTAAATGTTTTTGTTGTAATACTAATTATTTATTCATCTCGTTTTCATTTTTATTGTCATAAACATTGATTAAGAACCTTTTTGTAGTTTTTGTTTTAAATTACATTGATTAACCGTCATAAATTTTCATTCGATGCATTATTTTTTGTTATGTTTATACAGCAAATATTTTGACCAAAAAGAGGAATAAGCCTTTAGCAAATGAAAATGCAATGTATAACTGTGAATACTTTTTTATCATGGTCATATAACTAATGTTTGTAAATTACTGTATTATTTTATCATTAAGGACATTATACATTAACATTACTATATTTAAATTATTTTATCATTAAAGAACACAATTTAACTTAATAAATACTGAAGTAAAACATGATTTTAATATTATTACTAAGTATTTTTTAGCTATGCGAGTGGAAGACTGACATTGTGTGCTTTAATAAAATAAAATATTCCAAGGCTAATTTTAACATGATAGTATTTGAAAGCCATTTAGTAAATTAAGAATGATAGTTCTTATTTAAAAGAAATGAAAAAAATATTTATTAGATATTAAAATAATGTTTATTAATCACTTACATAAAGAAATAGGAATAATTATCAATGCCTAAGTTTTCATGAATGAAAATATCTGTATTTGTTTTTTATTATTGTGATATGTATTGCATTAATAATCAGCAACGAGCCATAATTAAATTTTTATAATCAATTTCAAAATATAAAAATCCTGATAAAAGCTACATCATTCACACACAGGACTCCATTTTCGCTAGATTCTACTATCTTTTCTTAAGATATAGAATTCTGCTAATAATTCTTAAGATATAGAACTATTAGCAGAATTCTATATCTTAAGACTTTCACTTTAAATAGGTTAATTTATTTAATTGAGCTTCTTAAGAATCTATTGAGTTTACGTGGATTTCTGAATAACTAATTAAATTTCTGTAGGATTAGATGCCATAAGCAAGTTATGAGCATAGAGTCACATACAAAAACAAATTTTAAACTGAATATTTACAGCAGCATAATGTACATACTTTATCATTTATTTAGAATCCTCTATATTTTTAATGTTTTTTTTTCATACTCTTAAAAAAATTGTATCTTTAAATTTTTGAACTGATGGTATGACGAAACTGGCTCATAACAAAATGCAGTTCATATTGGCAAATTAAAACATAAAATATATCTTTCAAAAATATGCACAAGAGCCAAGCAGATATCAATTATTTACCTTTTGTCAAAAATGGCATTACATTTTGAATTTAAAACTTTGAACCTCATATTAATATATGTCAGTACTTATTGTTGGTATTAGATACTTCGAAACCTTATCTCTCGTTCCTCATAAATATGAATCTTAATACTTATGCAATATATAAAGACGCTCATGTAATTTTAACATTATCTAAACCATTCTATTTGAATTATTAATCAATGGTTAGGTAACATGAAAGTTACTAATTTATGTTTAATGCATGACTTGGGGATTAAAATTTATCTCGCGTCCCTCATGACGAAATGCTTCAAATATGTACTAGACTAATCAAAGCTTCATTTACATATAATTATTGTCCTATGAATACATATTTAGTAATTTAAAGCCAATTATAGCGATCATCGTTTTAGAAATACATATGGATGAGAATTCATTAAGGTATAATTCAGACATTCCTCTTAAATATTAATACTACATTTTAAGCAAATTTTTACAAATCATTAGAAAGTTGAAGTATTTGAGAGTGTATTACTCAGACATTTACATGCCTTTACAATCAGTTAAAAAAAATTAAAAAAAAAATGTTTCAGTATAAATGTTAATTCAGTAACCCATTAGTCTTAAAGTGGTATATTAGTTATTTAAAGTTACAAGAGTAGAAATATAATATGGACAGAAACAACTTGAGCAAAATTATATGCTCACAAAATAAAAAAATTAGTATTAATATAGCTAAAACATATAAAAATTTATGATTAAAATATATAATTATTAACTAAATATATAATTATAATTTAAAATACTTTGATCTGAAATTTTAAGATGTTTAAAATTTAGAAATAAATTTTCTCAAAAGGTTGCTTAAAAAAGAATAATTTATGATCAATAAATTATTTTTAAAGCTATATTACTAAAAATTAATAACACTCTTTTTACTAAAAATTAATAAAACTCTTATTAAATGTAGAATTTTTTGATTTTCCAAATAATTAATTTTCTATACCTAATTTTTGAATTAAAAGTTTATCTGAAAAAATGGTTAGCATATTATTATTTACAGAAATATCACCAATTAATAGAAATTTATGTTTGTTTTTCTATAGGTAGAAATTTAGCGAAATGTTTTGCAAGTATGCTTCAAACAATTTATATAAAACTTATATTAAATTCTTTGGCTGAAATTTGATAACCTTTCAAGATTGCTCTTAACTTTTATAATTGTTGGCGTTTAAAGCAATTTATATATCAGAGCTATATATTAAATTTCTCTTCCTAATATGAAGGACAATATACTCAAATCTTATTAAATATAACTCACATTCCAATCATATATTTCTTAGTTTTTTATCTTATATATTAGGAATCTCAACCCATTCAAAGTACAGAACAATATTGGATGATGAAATTCCAATAATATTCATATATTTTGAAGAGCTTATCAAATAATAAGTCGTAAAATTTATTCAAATTTAAAACATTAATTATATATAATTTATATTTGATGTTGATTTAAACAAATTCTATGTAGTAATTTGTGTTGCTTTATGTAGTTAAGAACTAAAAGATCTGCTAATTACAGAGAAAATTATTTTAAACTGATTTTAGTGTACCTCAGTTTATAAATTTGATTGGTATTGGCAAAATCTTTCTCTTTATATATTGGAGTTTATTTTTAAATATTGAAATAACAAAATTGTTTATTTTATTAATTTTTTATTGATACACTTTATAAAATATCCATGTTTTATGCAAAGTTGTAAATATATCGTTATATATTTGTTGATGAACATTAATTAAAAATATATTGTTAATTTCCCTAGTTGGGAAAAAGATAAAAACATTTTATTGTTGGACTTTATTTTAAAATTTTAAAAGCAATTCGTTAGTCTATATTACAAATTTCTAAAATACTATTATTATTTAAAATTAAATATGCAAAGTGATTTCATGCTTTTTACTCATATCATGATTTAAAATAATTATTATAACTTATATGAAAATTAATATAGATTATTTTACTAATTTTATTTTTGTAGTTATTTTTGTAATACAAGAATAACTTTAATATAAATTAAATTATCTTGTTCACAAATAAATATCCATGTACGCATAATATTATATCAAATTTTGCGTATTATTGCTTATGATGCTTTGTTAATAAAGACATTAAAAAAGGCAAGAAATATAAAAGTTTTTATTTACACATTAAATTAGAATTTTTTTAGAAACTATATAATGGAAAATACATAGATTATCTATTCATATTAGAATTGAATGAATAAACTGGTCAGAAATAATTTACTCTCAATGGATTGGGAGTCAATTATTTCTGGAAATTTTTAGCATTGCTTTTCATTTTCTTATTTCAATTAAGAGAAAAAGGAAATCCTACCAACTAAAATACAATTCCTATTTGTTCAAAATACTTTTGAAGAATATCATCATTGATTCAGTGATAATGAAATGAATTAAGATATTCATTTTATTATCACTGATTCGTAATAAAAAATGTACAATATTATAATTCTTTATATTTTAGAAAAAGCAATATTTATTAATACAAAAAAATTTTTTGAAATACCTGTTAATTGTCAACATTGAATAATTTCATATCCGTCTCAAATATCAGCAAATGAAACACTAAGAGATACTGATTTTTGAAAAAAAATAATTTAGCTGAATACGAGATAAATATATATTATATATATGTATTTGCTATATTATAATATATGTATTTGCTATTATAGTAGATAAAATTTTAATCCTTTAATAACGAAATTATTCATATTTTTTAATCATACTCTTATGTGATAATATTTAATTTGATTTTAAGTGTTATTGCGATAAATTTTACAATTTAAATAAAGATAAATCACACAATTTAATTCATCTAATTTAACATTTTAAAATTTATATAAATCTCTTAAATTCTTAAGTACTAAAATGTATTTTTATAATACATTTGTCTTACTCTAGTTTTTCATGATGACTGGTTACAGGACAAATGTCGTAAGATATTCAATTAATTTTAATAATTGAATTGAAGTTTTGTAACGCTAGTCTTTATTGTTTTATTTTATTACCCGAATCTATTTGCTTGGAAAACTGCTTTAATTATGCATATGAGGGAATAAAATTAAATGAAACTCGCTCAAAAATAGATGTAATTAAATGAAAAAAAGGCTTTTAGAAAACTAGCAGTGAAAAAAAGTAATTTTTCATTTCATATTTTAATCATTTTGAAAAGCTTATATTTTTAAAATTTGTCAAATATTAATTAGTAGGTTGCATGAAATCCTTTTTAAGCAAACAGTTTAAATTCTCCTTTTGAAAATTGTTTTTCAATATTTTTATACATAGGTTTGATTCATATATTATTGTAAATTTTGTGAATATGTATCCTAGCTACTTCAAGTATTTTAAATGTATTTTGAAATTTAACGTGTGTTATTTTCTTGAAAGAAGCAATAAATTCAGCTGAGTAATTTGATATGCGGGTAGATTTATTCAATTATTTATACTTTCTTAACTATAAACATTTATCAATAATTCTTACAGCATCTAGTAATTTTTATTCATACTATCCTAACCGTCTTTGTTCTTTTAGAATAATGCTATTTACCTTATGTTACAATTTACATAGAAGTACCATTATATTTCATGTATAGTCGTATCCATCAAAAATCAATTTCTTTAATGTAAACTTATTTTAAGAGCACTCTTTCGAAACTTATATTTTGAAGTAATTTGTGCTTGAAGGTTCTTTCCCGATTGGGAACACTTAAAGTGTTATGCATGTTATCAGAATACTTTTCTTAAATAAATATGAGTAAAACTATAGAATTATATAATAAAGAATTATATTTGCGTTATTTAATTTTAACTTTTTCAGAAAGTTAGGGATCCATGCCTCCTTTTTTGTTTAACTTTTTGTAATTTGTTGCTCTCTTCTAAGTCAGCCAAGATTATAACAGAAATTGCTGAGACTCTGCAGTACTTAGCAAAAAATTCAATTATATATTTCATTTTGAAAGTAATCAATCCATCATACTTACTTAATTAATAATGCTTAATTGTTAGAATTTAAAGTCATATTTAGTTTTACAAGAGAATGAGATTGATTTTTAAAAGTCAATAATCATTTTTCAGTTAAATCAAAATTTTTTATTTAAACTTTAATTACAATGTATTTAATTACCAGTAGTAAATAGAACAAGTCAAAATAATATGTTGTTACAAGGTGCACTTTTAATCCTGGCTTACTTGTGAAAACAAAGTTTGTTATTCTATTTTTATGTTAATACCAGTAATTATTTAATACATGTGCTTTTTATTTTCTGAAAATTATTTAATTTTGTATGAAACAATTCATCTTTAATATTTTTGACAAAAATTTCATGAAAAAAGTGAAAAAAATGGTAAATAACTAAATTGTCTACTTTATTGTGGCATTGATGATCACAGAAGAACTGATGATGTAACTTGTTAATATGAATTATTCTTCTACTGTCAATCTGAATAAATGAATTTTACAACGAATGAGAAATAAATAATATTTATACTCAAATGTCGGAGTTAAAATTGCTGAATAATATAATTTTAATTGACATCGTAAAATATGTATTAGCTGATTTGCATTCAAGTTCACTGAATTATAGTATGATATTTTTTAAAATATTTGTGAAATTTGTGACTTTTCACGCTATTAATATGGAGATAATAACACCACAATACTCCAAAAATTGATAAATTTAAAATTTAGTTTTTATGGAACTTATGTATTTCATAAATCATTATAATCATTTTCATAAATCACTTTCATTGCATAATTCATAAATAATTTTAATTTGTATTGTTTAAATCATTTAATTTTTGTTAAATATTTTATTAATTTAATTATTACATAATTTAATCAATACTATTTGATTTTTTTCTAATTTTATATTTTGTATTGATTAAATTATTATTAAACAAATCAATTGAATAATTGATTTGTTAAATAAAAGTTTAATCAATATAACTGGATTACAAAATAAATGACAATTGGAAATTAGTGTTATTTGACTGGCCACATGACGATTTTGAAAGTGATAACTAAAGCAAACTTAAAGGAAATTCATTTTTATACGCAAAAATCAACAAAGAATTTTATACGAATAAATTTAATTATGGCATATTATTCAATTATAATTAAAGGCATTTACAATATTATTAAAAAATTAGTTAAATTGTTTAATACAAATTATTTTTATAATAATAAAAAATGTACTCTTTACTTAAGAATATTAGGCTTAGAATGCTGTTTTTAGTATGTACTTGTATTTACATATTAAGGATAAATGACAATATAAATTCCAAATATAATTTTCAATATTCATATTTAATAGTAATGATTTTTTTTAAAAATTCATCTATGGAACTGACACATATGAAAATGTATCTTATTTAAATGTGCTTATACCTGCTTAAAACTTCACATTTGACATTATGTGCACTTGAATAAAATTTTTTGGAAGCAAAAATTATGAATTTCTAAGTTATTCAATAAATATTTTTATCTTTATTAGAAATTTTTAAAATATGTTTTGTACTTCCTTATTTACGAGCAGACTTTTTTTTATGAAATTGTTTCCACTGAGAAAATTTTAAAAGCATTTTCAGTTACTATTAATTAGCTGCATGTTTATTTTCTGCAGTAGTTGGGAAAGAAGCAACTTGTTTCTCCATAAAAATAGAAAATCTTCAGTGTAATCATTAAAATAAATTTATTGTTGTTTCTTAAGGACAAACAAATTCAACGTGACTCGCACAAATTAAGATTTTTCTAATTTTCAAGAAGCGATTTTTATGTGATTATTCATGTTCGTAAAATAATAAATTTAAGCAGAACATTGTAATTAGTTTTTAGCAGGAAGAACTTTATTAAAAAATAATAAGAAAAAGAGCATATAAATTCAAAGATAAATTTACGTTTTAAAATAAGCGAAAATAACAAAAATGATTTTACATTGTGATCCCCTGTAGATTAAAGAGTTAAATAACTAATGAGATATAACAACTTTAAGGATGTATAATCTAAAATACAATGTATAACTTATATAATATTTTTAAACACTGTTTACCTAATATTATTTCCACTACATTTTGTTTTAATCGTTTTACATTTCCTGTTTTAAATATGCAGGGATGTGCTTGTCAATTCTTATTTTAATGGGTAAAAAAAATATAACTGTATAAAATTGAAGCTACTATTTCTAAAAGAAACAATAATTCTATATTTTTCTTATTATTCATAATAATTTATAAATTAAGAACTGTATTCTTTCATGTTTCTGGTATAAATTTATCATCCTGATACATTAACATGTATCTTTCAACCTAAAATTAATATTTTTAACTCTCTTAGGAACTTTATAAGGGTTACTATATCAAAAAGAATGAGAAAAGAATATCAAAACTTCCCATTCACATGGTGCTCCCTAAACATTAGGTGAAAAAAGATCAATATTGACAAAAATGAAAAAAAAAATTGCGCAATTAGTTTTTGTGTTTTAATTCGGCGCTTTCATTCAGTTAGTAAATATAAATTATCATAAATTGCAAATTTAACCAAAAAATGATAATTATCTTGATTATCTAAAATGATTTTGATTGATTGTCTTGGGAAATGTATAAATGGTATGTAACTAAATTAACATTTTTTAATTTCTGAGTAACCATGTAGATCTTATTTTAAGCGAGTTATTTTTTAAGTATTTTAATTAATCGTAATCTTTTTATTCTAGTAGCTGAATATATTTTACGTTTATTTAATTATTTGAATTGCGATAAATTTTTTCTAGCAAACATTTTTTGAAGAATCTATGAACTTAATCTTCTGAACGTATGTTTTTGCTTAAGAAACATTCACGGACTAATATTCAGAGTTAAGAGTCTTACTATGGAGAAAATTAAAAAAATATTAAATATCATAAATGCATTTAATTTACGATCTAATATTAAGCCAATTATTTAAGTGTGTAATAAACATAATATAAAAATTATAATAAAACATATCATACTGAAGCACACTAATATTAAATTTTTATTAATATCAATTTTAATACTTACATGCTATATATAAACTACTAATTGTACATGAAGTATCTTGTAGAATTCTTTCCTCAAATATAACTTAAGTCTTCTGAAAATTATCGTTAAAATATCATGTTGATATTTTTATCTTTCTATTATTTACTGAATCCTATTTTCTCATTAAAAAGAGACTACTGACACTCATTAATTCAAAATATAATTTTATCATCCAGTCACTGACTTTGATAACTCTTCCTTAAAGATTACGTCATTCGAAGATTAGTTTATAATCACCGATAAATGCAGTTATTCGAAGATGAAGGTGAGAGCTAATGAATATCACAGTTTTACGCCTTTTGCAAGAGCTTCCAATTTAGACGGTAATAGCAATTTAATTGGCTGATCGAGCAGTATAAGAATGCATTTATCCGGTAATGGAAACGTAAATGATTCTTAGCCAATAAAAGCTGCCGAATAGAAATTTATCATCACCTATTAAAGTGCAATTATTTTTCACTTTAAGATGGGAAGTATATTATGGTGTAACAAAAGACAAAGTTAAAATCAGGAAATGGGGACAAAGAAAGAGAGATATTTAATTACGATAAAGGATTTTCCATGAATATTTGAGGAAAATATTAGATTGAGTTGAAGTGATATTTAAGTGATTGCATTGAAACGAAGAAGTCAATCTTTTATCAATAATTTTCTTTTTCTTAATAGATAATGTTTTCATTTTTCAGACCATATGAACATATGAAGACCAAAATAGCTCTATGTTCTTGATGTTTGTTTAAAAATAATTAACTATAAATTATGAATGCATTAAAATCTTTAAAATACTTAGAACTATATTTCACAAAATAATTATTCTTAGATGTCATTACATTTTTTAACCATGTAGAGAGTGTTTTCTCTTGAATAAATATGCTACTAAATAAATACCCTGAATAATACTTTAAATTAAAAATTACACAAAAAAACATGAGTACAAGAAATTTAACTATCGTATTGTTAAATTTTTAATTTTTTATTGCAGGATTTGAAAAAAAAATTGCTACTATGAATCTGGCGTTTAAATATAAATTTTACTAGAACGTAAATTGTAATTGTATAGGTATGAAATTGAGGAATAGGCGATCAATATAATGAATACGTAAATCAGAAGAAATATGTGCGGTTGGCGTGCGTACATCAAGACTACAATAAAATAACGGATAGAAAAGCAATTAAAGACGTTTCATGGAAGTAATTATTTTCAGGAAATATGGCTAGAAGGAATCAACTGAAAAACTTTACATATGGAATAGTTATCAGAAAGCTCGTGTAAGGGCATGGTATGGCCAGTGTAGCTGATGAGTTTGTAATAAACAAAACAATAATTTTATGTATTTAGATTTCTTTCCAAATCATAGGTACAGATACTAGAATGATTGATGAATACCTTTCCACGATAAAACTGCAGTACATGACCAATATATCGTATTGTAAGTGAAAATGGCACGAAACCAGTCAGCAAACGTCATTGCACAATAACAGTGTGAACTCACCACGCAATACAGTGTGCACAACAACTTCACATATAAACGTTCATTTATAAGTCAAAGTTTACTCTGTCCAGACACCTTTACAAAGGGTTGTTATTCATCCACAGTATTCAACATTGAATCCACTTGAAAGTTGGACAATGGTGCAACCGTTAAGAGAGGCGCAAGAAGAAAAGAAATCGGTCATATCATCAATGGAATTATGTCTTCTTTACTAATGAAAGTCTTTTCTGTGCCACAAATTATTTAAAACTCCAATTGATTTGAAGATAGGTTGAGACACAATTTCATCGCTGTAACATCACAGGAAAATGTTCTGAATTTTACGTCTGATTAGAGATTTTGCAGAATGTGTGGATTTGCAGAATGAGTTCTGTTATTCGAGAACCCTATTGTACGGAAATGAGTCTTCTCCCTATGTATTTATTCTCATTTGTTATTAACCAAACTCCTTTTTTATAGATGACAATGCATGGTCACACAGAATTCCTGCGATTCAGCAGCTTCTGGAAAGTGTAAATTTCACTCGAATGAATTGGCTGTTATACTCATTTGGTTTAAATCCCTTGTTGGGTGCTTTGGCTATCGGGATTGTGCCGCGATTACTTATTACGGAAAACACCCAACAATTGAAACATATGTTGATTTGGAAATGCATACTCGTAGCTAAAATTCTGAACTATTATACAATCTGATACTCGATACGGATCGTTTCGAACCATTTCCTTAGAAAGAATGGAAAACGATCATTACAAAAAGAGAGAGACATGTATAGATCATCTGATTGTTGTTCTCCTTTTAAATAAACAATCATCATGAACTTTTTTGTTTAAATCCATGTTGAAGGCATTATTTTCATTTTTGAGCAACTACGTATTCGTCGTCGTTTATTTAGAAATTTCTATCTCACTCTTCTGAATTTCGTGGCTTTTAGGTAACGTCTTGTACATTTAGCACAAAAAGCTCCTGCTGCTTAAGATTCGCACGCAAATGCATGTAATAGTCTATACAATTTGACTTCCTGCATTGTGGAAATAATCTAATTCAATGCAAAATGTTATATAACAATCATTATAACAAACACATTGAGTGTAGAATATACATTTTAAATTTGCAAAGTATAGAAAACAGTCCAAACTTATAAATTTAGAAATATAAATTTCTAGCATGTGTTTCAGGGGGGACTGGGTATGTATTAATTATACCGTGATATTTCAAGAACTTAATTTACATAGGTCCTTTGGTACGTTTAAATTTATTGAAGCACTAATCAATGTTATTAGTGGATAAAAGCAATGAGCCATACTTTAGATTAGAAAGATTTAATTTTAGAATGAGCCATACTTTAAATATTAATATATGAAATATAAGTTGATGTCTCTATCTCCTCACATGAAATTAGCTAATTTTTTTTTTCTAGATTGCTTAGATTAAAGATTTTCTAATCAGAAAATTATCTGATTCGCATATACTTCTAACCAGAATTACTATGATTCTAATCAGAATCATATAATCAATGCACATATGATTCTAATCAGACAATTATCAGAAATCACATAATTTTCTAATCAGAAAAGTCTTGAAAGATTACCACCCAGTTTAAAAGTTTTGGTAATTCACAACAGCTTCTAGTGTTTGCGTGAGATCCTGGTATGTGAACTAGAGTTCTATTGACAAACGTCCTTATCTGAAATCAGTATGGCGCAGCTTTTCCTTTTTGGATCTTGTGCCACAAAACCCAAACAGCCAACCAACTGAAATCTCTATGCCACCACTACAAATAACTTTACTGCTTACAAATAACTTTACTGCTTATAAAACTGTTTTGTCGGAAAAATAGACTTTTTATTGACTAATTAATTTCGTATTTTTTCTTTTAAAATTCTTATTTTTATTTCTGAAATTATTTAGATTGATTTTATTTAGATTTTTTTTTATAGATTGCTTTAAATTGTTAAAATTACTAGTTAAATAATAAACTATTTTAATTAAATATATTAATTTTATATCAGTATTTAGTTTCCATTAATTTAAATAATTTTTGCTACGAATGATAATCAGTTTATATAATTTAATTTACTCGAACTTTAAATAATTTCTTAACAGTACAATATTCTTTAATTAAATAATTAAAGACTTCATCTCCTAACGCAAATAAAATATATGATTAAAAACTCTTTAGCTAAAGGAATTGACATGCTACAATAAAAATAAAAGGTAGATTACTGGATGGGGAAATTATTAAATACAGATTATGTCACTGAAATTTTTACCAAAGCATCTTGAGAGGCATTTGTTTGGTGAAACTCGCAAAATATTTCCAATTAGTGGCTGTTCAATTATTTAGCATTCACAAGTAAATAAAGATAAATCGATGACTCCATATACATACCTAAGTTCTTAAATATATTCAGTTAATTTAATTATTCTTGTCTGCATTTTCTCCTTAAAATATGGAAACCTGTATGTCAGAAGTCATTTTACGTTAAGTAATCAATATCTTATAGCACTAAATAGAGAAACTGCTTGAGTAATATCGTAAGAGAATTTGAGTAAGATAGTATGAGATCAACACATTTTATTCTTTACCGTTTTGTCTTGTAAAACTCCTAAAAAGAATTGTTTCACAGTTTGGATCAAAAATGAAAAATTCGAGGAGATATAATTTAATTTTAGATTTGTTTAACAATAAAAAATTTAACTGACTTTAAAATTAATATACATGAATAAATGCACTGGAATAGGAAATGGATATTTAAATGAAATCGTTTGTAATTTTTCCAATATCTTGTTGTTTATTATAAATCGCCAAGTCGCCAATGTTGCTCAACAGTGAATTTCTACATTCATAGCAATAAATCATGAATTGTATTTTATTAAAAAGAGAAAGATACATTAAATAATAATTTACTTATAAAAAAATCTCATATAAAACAAGTTTTTTCAAATATGGGTAATTTAAATTGTTATATTTATTACAAATTACTGATGAATATTTTAAGTGATTTTTCTTCATATAGCTATGCAAAAATATTTGAGTAATTATAAGCTTGTTA
>JAPDSC010032396.1:33847-52563 GCA_026290005.1 Latrodectus geometricus
TAAAATGTACACTACCTGTATTTTTTTTTAATATTTCTATGTATTCTAATCTCTAAAGATAATTTTCAATGTACTACATTTTCTAAAACTATATATATATATTCATTTATGAATCTAGTTTATTTATTGAAAATAAGCAATAAAGATAATTGAGACATAATTTTTACTATATATTATATCATAAATTTATTTTTAAGGAAAAGTAACTTATGACTTATCTTTTAAATAAGAATAAACATACATTTTTTATAAAGCGATTTGTTACATATTTTCAGAAAATATTGCAAAATATTTCCTTTATGTATAAATAAGTATTTATTATTTGGAAGAACATTTATTTAAAACATTTTTTTTTAATAATACTGCAAGGTGATACTTTCAATAAATGTCTTTAAATGACTTTCAATAATTGTTATCTATATATATTTAAACATAGAAGATATGCCTTACATATATATTTAAATATTTTGAGAGAAAACTCTACCCTTTTTATATATTTTTTAAAATATTCCTATATTTATTATAATTATTAAAGATAAATTTCTAACTATTATATTTTCTAAAAGCATATATATTTACTCTTGAATGCAGCTTGATTAATGAAAATAATTAATGAAACCACATATTTTTAATATATATTTCTTTAAAAATATAATTTATATTAAGGGAAAGGTCTCATATGTCTTTTAAATAAAAACACATACATATTATTATAAAACTATTTGTTATATATTTTCTAAAATTGCTGGAAAAGCCTTCCTTTATATATAAAAAGGAGCTCTTTATTATTTGAAGGAACAATGTTTGTTGTTTCAAACAAACAAATATTCGAAAGAACAAATTAGAGCATATATTTATTTTTTGATAATACTGCTAAGTGATAGTTTTTAAGGAAAGTTCGAAAAGAGCTAAACAGAAATTAGTTGTTATATTTTTCAATATGATTTTTTATTTTTAATATCATGAAAAAAAATTGCAGTACGAGGTATAAATAAACTAAGAAACTAAAATTGAAATCAATTCAAAATTGTTAAGAAACTGAATGCGACAATTCACACCGTAATATCTTTATTATCTTTGAATGAACAGTTAATTTTGATTTAACATTTTGAAATTTCTACGGAAACTCTCTTAGGCACACTGAGCTTTAATTTTAGTAAATAATCAATATTTACAATTTCATTAACTTATTCCTTATAATTCAAAAATATATACTTAAAACTATTAATATGTCTGTTCAATTTTTTTTTTCATATAAATCTTTCTTTCCATAAAATGTAAATTGATTTGAAATAGTTCTAGGTGAAAATATTTTGCTAAATCTTGGGAAATGAAAGTTATGAACCACTTTTTCCGTACCATTATTTTATTATTTCATTTCCAAATGGTCGCAATTTTCCCTGTGGGAATTCTAATTCTGTATAGCGTGATTACGTGGAATTAAATGACAAGGTCACTGGAATATTATCACCATAAAATTTGAAATCTGTTAGAAGTATCTTTGCTTTTTCGTCATCAAAATTATAGTAATTTCTATAACATTCAGTAAAGCAATTTTCCTTTATTTTTCAGAAGTACATACGAAATTATTCTTGTATTATAATGATTAGATCGTTTTTACAATAATTTCATAGCCAGAAAATATGTAATCCAAGTTAATAAATACTCATGCGTTTAATATGAAATTAATATAGGAATAAGTTTTAATCTTATATTATTGATTGCTTTGAATATTTAATTAAATATATAAATTTTTAGAACTTTTATTTTCATAATATAGTGCATAAAAATGTGCTGTTATTTATAATGCAAGGTAAGTTATAATAAATAATTTCAAAACACGTCGAAATTTAGAATACTTCTTAAATACGTTAATGGGATTATTTGGGTAGTTTTAAGAAAAACAATTGGTGAATATAATTTGAAATGATATTTTATCTTATTTCAAATATTTTCTCCAATTTTTTATGAAAAATGTTAGATGCTTACATGAATAAAATTGACATTGATTACTTTACAATATATACAATTTTTTCATAAAAATACAAAAAGTTTTATAAATAATATTAATGCCTTTTTGTTTCTTATATTTTCATTTGAGACAACTGATTTTAAAATATTTTTGCAATAAAAATAATAATTTCAATAATATAAAATTGGAATGAATGTAATTTCAGAGTATGTTGAAATTTTGAATAATTCTTATATAGGTCTATGCGATTATTTGGGTAGTTTTAAGGAAAATAATTTACGAATATAATTTGTAATGATATTTTATCTTAATTTAAAATGTTTGCTCTAATATTTTGTAGAAAATATTAGGTATTTATTTAAATAAAATTGATAGTGATTATTTTACAATATAAATACACATTGTTTCATAAAAATACAAAAGATTATACAAATAATATTAATGCTAGTTTATGTTCCTTATATATTTACTTGAAACAATTTATTTACAAATATTTCTGCACTAAAATAAATAAAATTACCTCTTAAGCAATCATTAAACAATAGCTTCCAAGAATTCGAATAATTGCACTTTCTTAAAAACTATTTTTGGTTAAGTAATGATGGAAATGAAATATAAAAGTAATTTCAAGTAAATGTTAGCGTAAGTAACATAAAATTTAAAAGGCCGAGCTTTTCTAATTGCAAATACTTCGAAGTATTGCTTGAGTATTCTTCTCGAAGCTAAATAACATAAGCAAGCTGTAATTTTAAAGAAACGCATTAGCATTATTTCCTTTTTCGATAATGGTTCAATTAGTCAGGTAAGTGTTTGAAGCTTCTGAATTCATGCAATATATTTAAGTAGTTTTGATAATGATAAAAAAAAACAAATATTGCTATCCTAATTATTTGAAAAACTTTCATTTATCCTTATTTTAAAACTAAAAATTCCTTTCGAGTCCATTAAAGAACCTTTTTAAGCACTTATATGTGAATATTTTTGGTATGTATATTCTTCTCTCTTTAACATTACTTACAATTATTTTTAAGTATTTTATATTATAATTCTAACACATATGTGCAACATATATACAAATATATGTTTTCTAGAAGAATTTACTTAGGAAGAGATTATACTGATGTTAACTATTTCAAAATCATCAAAGTAAGTTTGATGGTTTTAAATATATTACTTTTTAAGAAATGGATGCTTCAATTAAATTTTGTCTATATGTTTAAAAAAAAAGCTAATATAGATGCATTCATATTTTAAAGTAAAAATATTACTTACTATTTTTTCAACATGAATACTGAGCAAACAGAAACATTTTTCATTTAATATTGAATTAATTAATAATTTACGAAATTTTAATGTATTGATTTATATTATACATTTTATTTTATTGAAAATTCAATTAACATCTTTGAAAAAATTTGACTTTATGTTTATGTTGTCAGTTTATGGTAAAAACTTTTTCTTAAATTCCAACAATTTCAATATAATGGAACATTTTAATACGAGTTAAGATATTCTATAAAAAAATACATATAATCAATACGTTTATAAATATTAAATTTTCTTTTCTATAATTTGAGAAAAAATAGCGTATTTTAAGATAATATTTTTGACACATTCCTTTGAATGTATGCATTTATAATTTTTAAAAAGTATTTTTATAGAGTATGGTTTTATAAATTGTTAAAGGTATCTCAAAAACTGTTTAGACATATATTTTCAGCTTCTGTAACTGTAAACTAATATCTAAATTTACATATAACTTATTTTGATAGCTAAATACCTATTTTGTATAAGTTACATTTGATATTTAGATGAACAATATAAATAAAAATATTATTTTGATATATCAATCATTACTTTCACTATTTATTGGAGAATATTTTCTATCAAGAAATATATGCATATATAACAATGCAGGTGAGTTCTAAGCTGTATGTGTTATGGTTAACAGGTTTGGAATATCCACCTGTTACTAAGCACCTATTAATTTTTAGCTAAGGATAGATGAAGAGATCACCCCTGAACTGGCATTTTCCTCTCCACATCTACATGACATCATAATAAAGTATTTGAAGGTTACATTGACAAATGCCTAACCGACTGAACTCCAGCAATCCAGATAGGAATTAAGTAACACAAACAGCAAGAATTGTGCTTACTTGCAACTTGTTTGTGAAGAAATATTCCAAGTAAGGAACCAAATTTTTAATAAAAAAATAACACCGTTTTTTTATTTTATTTATTTATTTTTGTTTTAATATTCATCAATTTAGTTTCTTAAAATCCGTTAAAATAATTTTCACATAATGCAATTTTTTTAATACTGAAAATTTAATATAATTTTGTTTGACATTGATACAATTAAAATACACTCTTTTTTTCAGTAAAATGTTTTCTTTTACTTTACAAAAAAGTTTGTTTAATACATATTTTAAAACAATTTAGTCCAATGATGCACAATCAAAAATGTAGAATAATCTTTTCAAGATTTGATGGCTTTAAAATGTTGATGTTTTATGAATCAATTTTGTCAGAAATGATTTGGAAGGGCTCTCAATGCTCAAATTTAGAGTTAGATTTTTTTTTAAATTTAAATAATTTAATTAAAATTTAATTTAATTTAAAGTTAGATTTAAAGTAAATTTTATTTACCCTTTTAAAGCATTATATATATGTATATTTTTGAGTAATTTGGAAACATAAAATATATTTATTTTCTATAATTTCAGAGGCACGACAGTAAAGTTTATAAGAATTTTTGTCTAAGACATTGACCTATAAGTAAGATTTATTCTAGATCACAATATTGCTTAGGTTAACAAAGCATTACATTTTACCATCAAATTAGGTGAGATGTTACTAAATTAGATAAGTTACGATTAGAATCAATTTATTTAGACTTGTGCATGCTTTATAAAAATATCTATGATTTCTGGATTTCTTGTAAAATAATACGATATTTGAATTTTATCTAGTTATATTTTTTACTCGTTTATTAATATGATTCTTTAGTTTTTTTTGGTAAATCACATTTATATTTTAGATGCAGGATTTTTTATAACTAATATGCGCAAAATATTTTGAATGTAGGAAAACATGTTAAGGTAATCATTTACCATTTACTTCGTATAACAAATTTTCTTATTTGTAATGATTTTTAATTAATACAATTGTCTAATAATTACGGATAGTATAGAGGATAAAAAAAGTTATTTTGCAGGTAAATAAGTTCAATAGTTTCTAAAAAATTTATCAAAAAGTAAAAAAGAAAAAAAAATCAAATATTTTTTTTTTTTTTTTTTTTTATCTAGGCTCAGAAAAAATCAGAATTGCAGTAAACACATATCGCTAGTTATATTTAAACAGTTTCTTTATTTATTCCTAAACAGTAAACAATTTTAATTTTCATATATTTTTAAAAATACACAATAATTATCAACATTAAAAAATTAAAATTCTCATATATTTTATATAATATAACATAAAAATTAAAAATATCTATATCAGTTTCATTAAAAGTTTAGAAACACGCTTACTATATACATAAAATAAATGGCATATATTGTATGCAAAAAATATTTTACATATTCTTGAAAAATTAAACATTTTGTAAATTTCTATTTCTTTTATATTTTGAAATGTATAATAATGAATATTGTTAAAAGACAAATTTATTGGCTGAAACAAAATTAGTAATAAATGATTAAATCATGGAATTCTCTCTATATATTTTATACTGGAATTGTGAATGAGAATTTTAATCTTTTTTATGGAATTCTCCCCGCATTTTTTATTTGTCAAAATGATTATTAAATCTATAGATGTTTAAACATATGTTATTTAGTGCGTTCCCCTTTACTTTTCTACTCATTAGAGTCATTATATAATTAACATTACATCTGATAATGTAGCTCATATTCCCTGAATAGATTTAAATTTTAATTAAAGTGTATTCGTAACTTCTTATTTTCCTTGATAAAAATCTTCGCTAATCAAATAAATTCGATAAAAAAAAAATCAATAACCCACTTACTTTACCAAAGTCAGAATACGATATAAATAAGTACCAATATGACATACCAAATCCGAAAAGACCCAGTTTGTGGTTTTAAAATAAATTAAAATACCAAAAAAAAATTACAGTATGAAGAAGATATTCAATGATGCATAAGTATTCCACGTGTTTTATTTTAAGTAAATGCATGTATAACGATAGTAATCGTGATTTATTTACAATTAAACACTTACTCTTATTATACAAATATAAAATTCATATTAGGCTTATATAGATATATCTGTCAATAAAAATTATTTCCTCAGAATTAATCCGTGATTATTATAAAAAGACGAACAGGAAACATTTGAGAATTGTATTACTTTAATCATCAACCTTTTCCTTCGAAAAAATCCTATCAAAAGATAGGATTTTTTTTTATTTTGAATCATTTAAATACTTAAAAGCGAGAAAAATAAAGAAAAAAATAAGAATTGAATAAAAATTTCCGCAGGGGATATACTTTCTTGAGAATATTGAGAAAATGATTTTTAAATTAAAAATAAGAAAATATTTTTTCACCAAAAAGTGACAAATACCTAATAAGAGAGTTTTAATAATGGAATTATTTGTTACATCACAAAATTATTTCAGAAACAATATTTAAGTTATTTAGAAGAAAATTTAAATATTTTTTTTTGTAATCTGTCCAAAAAACTTTCCAGATTATTATATTTTAACAGAATGTCTCTTTTTTTCACAGAAATCTCGTCCTGGAAAGTTGTTATGTTTCAATCAATAAAGACTATGTGGTTCCATTTTTATTGCACTTTTATGGCTCTAATTCTCAAAATAAAATGTAGCACTATTTTTTATATTGTTATTAAGGAAAAAGAAACTTACTTTCTGATGAAACATGAGTCGTTAGAGAAACATTAATTTTAGTGATTGTGAAAACTTCAAGTAATTCTTTAAGTAAGAAATAAAAAAAATCAGCTTTAAAAAAAATATAAATTCCATGAATTTGTAGAATTTAATTCCATATATAATACTGTTATTATTAATATTTTTATTAAAATAAAGTGAAACTTGATAAGAGTATAATATTTTTTTAAAGATGCATTTTTTTATGTAAATCTTACCAGTTTACGAAAAACCATTTATTTTACGAAAAACTTTCCAAATATTTAATCAATTATTTATTTTTCAGCTTCTTTCTTTTGATCTTTAAATTTATTTCATGTTTAATGATCAACTAAAAGCTTTTGGTAGAGACAAATTTCATAAAAAATATTATAAGAAAAAATAAATAAAATATTGAAATATAGGTGTTTTTATGTTTAAGAAGAAATTTCTAAGGCATTTTTCGAAAAATCCACTTGACACTGTTTTTTTACAATAATTATCTAGTTTCTGTATTGTTTACTTGGCACAGGATTATTTTAAGTTTCTAATCTGAATAACACAGTAAAAACAATTATTAATTAATCCTTTACTTTTATCTTATACTAGTTATCTTACTAAAATTAACTTTATTTAAAATATTTACTTAGGTATATATATATATATATATATATATATATATAATTGAAAATGTATGTGATTTTGCTTTTCATAAATATAAACAGTAATATTATAACAACATAACTATATATTAAACAAAAAATATAAAGTGGATTTCCTTGCTTTAAGTATAAGAATATTTATAAATTGTAAATTTTTCTATTTTTTAAAATCTCTGTTTACTATTTATAAATCTCCATACAATTTTATTTAATGTGTGCAAAATTATCTGATTCTTATCATAACTATCGACTTACTATTTCTTTTTTTGATTATTTTTTTTAAATCTGTTCAAATTACATATACATTGTTAAATAATTATTTTATAATAAAATGTAATTGATTTACGTAAATGAAATCCTTCCCATTGTTGATAAATTATGTCTTTTTCATTACTTGAATTTCTACTTATTTATTTTACATAATAGCTGTAAATATTTTTTAACATTAAACTAATTACCACTTAACACAGTATTAGTTTGCTTTTAAAATTTTACTATTTGCGATATAACTCAAGATAGTCTGTAATATCATATATGAATGTTAAAATATTAAATGACGACATGTATTTAATTATATATCATTCCATATATTAAAAAAAAAAAACGGATAGATGATTTTTTTGAAACATTACTTTTTATAAGATTTTGCGATCTAAGCAGAAAGCTTTAAAATTTTAGTAATTGGAAGTAAAATTTTCGACACAAATTTTTCCTCTAATACAATAAAAATACATATAATAGCAATGTATTCAATTGTTTTGGTGCTAAAAGGAAATTTCTACTTTCATTAAATTTAATCTTGAAAACAGTAGATATGCAAGCTCCAACTATTACTACCTTAAAAAATTGCATTCATACACAGTTCATTCTTTACTGAAATCAATCCCAACCTCACTCTTGTATCTATCAAATATTATTTTACATTTATGATTATATTAATATAAAAGAAAAAAAAAACTTTAAACATTGAAGTTAAATAAAAAAAACCACTTAAACATTAAATAAAGATTAGTTATTCTGCGTGACATGCAGTTAAATACATAGCTGGCAGAACGCATAAAGTATCTTTAGTAACTTTATATTACTTATACAGTAACTTATATTACTTATATAGTAACTTTAACAGATACATGGAATGATTGAGAGAGGGAAACTTTGACATTCAGTAGTTCATCGTGAATATGTTATATTCATTGATCTTTTCTTAAATAAAGATATCATACCAAAAGTCTTTTTTAAGAATGAAATAGCGTAACTTACCTCGCAAATTTCCCTTCAGTCTAACCAATAGTGATATGTTTCTGCAACTCCCATCAGTAAAATACTTCACACAAATATTTTAACAAGTTGTGATTCAGATTACTGTAACTACACTTAGAGATTCTGTTTTCAAACGGTGGTATCTATCAAGTCGACATATCTATCAAATCATAATGTGACAAGTCTAACTAATGATATACAGGAATAAACTGATTGACTTTCCAGGTTAGCCAAATACTTGAGGGTTACCCCTTGATTATCACCAAGTTATTTTCCGCATTTTTTTGTTTTGGTTAATTGCATTTGCTTATATTGTCTTCATTGAAATTTCATTATGTTTTCGCCACCGTACCTGGTTGCATGGTGTTCTGCGCAAACAGGAGTGGTGCCAACTAAAAATCGCCAAGGGGGCAATTTCAAATATAGTTTTAACATTTTCCAATTTAAATTTTCAATTAGACTTTATACGGCTACATGTATCAATGAAGAAGCTTATAAAATAACTTAGATTTAATTTTGAAATTTTATGTCAGAAATAAAACACAAATACTATTTTATTAACCATATTAGTTTAAAACAACAATAGTTTTATTATTTGCAATCATCAATTGTTATGTAAAAGAGACAAAAACCCTTAAATATGTTTTTATGATTCGAAGAAATTTTGAAAGAATAAAAGTAAAGCACCATATCCTATCTACCCTTGTTTCATGATAGATAAATGACTTAGAAAAGAATGAGTACTACTCATAATTTTCCAGTTATGATGTTTATAACTTAGATAATAATATTAAGAATGAAATCATTCTTCTAGAACAATGCCGAATTTACAGCATTGCTCTGGACGAAGGGTTTTCCTTGTTGCATCCAAATTATTTCGCATAACATTACTGACTTAACATTCTACCTTTATATAATTGGTATTTTTGCAGTTGATGCCCTGAAGGTAAAATATAAATCCAGTTAAATACAGAAAACAAAGGAAGATTATTTAAATCTCTTACAAAATGTTATTTAAAATATTTTGCAAAATAGGCCTAATACAAATTCTTTGAGCTATCAGTCATCTGCTATTTATTTCTTAATCCAATGATTGCTGATTTGTATTATTGTTACTTTTTCATCCAACGTGAAGTTTTGAACGATAATTCTCAATCCCTATTGGCTACTATTTTTCCTCAGACAAACTCAGGAACTTGATCGAAATAAGCTTTATATCTTCCACGAAACACAGTTAAAGTGCTTAAGCAAAAGTAAAAAAATTAAAAATAGGAAAACAATAAAAAATTTTCATTTTTGATATCATAATTTACCTTTTTCATTTAAAAAGAACTTATAGTCATCCATGTTGGGTGTATATGCTGCAAGGATAATTCTTTCCGTAACTTATTTCTGCAAAAACATAATGTAAATTTCCCGCGTTTTACTTAATTTCTTTAGGTGTTTATATTTTTTTGTAATGAAGAGCATTAATAGTTATTAAGAACGTCTCATGAAGATAAGGTTTAAATAAAAATAGAGACACACAAATGCATCTTTGATTTTATTTATGCACTTATAGTCATTCTTTATATATTTATATTTTAATTTTAATCAGACAGTACTTATCATTTATTACTTTACACCTAAATTTACAAAGAATAAGTTTTATTTGTACTTTAATAAAGATAATGCGATATATTTTAAGAGACTAACAAAACAAAAACTAAATACTAAAACATACATTAAATAGTTTAAATACAAGAACTAATTGCGAAAATGTATATGAAACACGATGTTTAAAAACTTTTCCCAGTAAAATCTCTATCAGACAGTTCAATTAGTGAATGAATACATATAAAGAGAGAAAAAAGGGAATTATGTTTGAAAAGAAAAACTTTTTTCTTAGATTTTAACGAAATGTGCGTCTCAATATTCCATGCCTCTAAAAAAAGCTATGACATTTTTCATGTTTCATTTACATATTTTAGTAAATTCTGTCAATGATTGTTTGCATTAAAACTTTTATTATTTATTCATATTTACAAATCCTTAGCTTGCTTAATAATATAAAACATTAACACTTTATTTATATATAATATTATTTTAACTTCTTGTTATTTATTAAATTAAGATATTCAATTGACTATGAATATAATTATAAATAGGTTTTCACATGGTTTCTTAATGACCATGTGAAAACCTATTTGTGTAACTTTTTTAATTTTTTTTAATTACAATGATGTAACTTTTTTAAATTTCAAGGTCATGTTTTAAAACTCAAAAAAAGCTCTTAAAATCTCTAAAAAAATCTGAAGAAGGTTTGAAGAAAATTTTTCTTCGATAAAAATATTTTTAACATATAGTGAGAAGCAAATACTAAGAAACAAATATAAGGATGTTTGTCAAAAATGAACAAAGCTGGGCAGCATAACAAAATTTGGTATGTAACTTTGAAAGAAAAAAAAAAAAGATTATAAAGCAAAAACATATGGAAATAATTTTTATGGAAATTTTTAAAATTTGGAATCAGATTAATTAAAACTATTTTCCTTCACTTCTACGTAATATATATTTTTAATTTTTATCGATATTTGTTTTAATTTGTGCAAATGATAAGCGATTACTTAACGTTGTTTAATGTTTCTATTATAAGAGTTTTAATAGTCTCACAAACACAAAATAGTACAATAAATTCATTCTTACTGATAAGCAAGCTTTCATAAATTACTGCATATAAATTCAATGATATGAAGAAATAATATTAAATAATACATTTGATTTAGTAGCCCTTATTTTACTATATTATCAAAATACATTACCTATGTGCTCACAAGTGCTTATACACTTGTGTACTGTTATATACAGGCTCGTGCGTGTTGTTATAGTATGAATACTAAAATAATGTTGTTCAGTTAAATTGTCATTATGCATATAACTAAACAAAAATTTGCTAAATAATTTACGATTTAATTTAAATAAAAAGCAACAGAGTTTATAAAACAAGTGTAAGCAAAAGATATTTAATAACTCATTTAGATACGAATGAGACACTTTTAAAGTATATTATTAAATTCAAAATGAATAGTTTAGTAATAATAATCGTATTCATTTGGGATTAACGAACTGGAAACATAAAATTTATTTCATATAAAATAATAAAATATCAAAACATTTATCAGTAGCTATATAACGAAGTCACTTTAACTTTACTAGAAATTATAACTTGATATAAATTATACAAACAATAGTATTTTTGTGAAAATATTACATATTTATTTGCATAGAATTTGCATACACTGTGACTTAATAATCTAAAAAATCATCAAGTAAGACACTCAATTTAATTACTAGTTACATTAATTATTTCATCATTTCCATTATTTGTTATCAGAAAATTAAATATCAAAAAGATCAGATTAATTTAACATACGAAATAAAATACCAGTGCTATTAAAATAAGTAGTACACATTGCATCCCATATAAATCTCTTAAAAACGTTATAAAATATTGTACAAAGAAAAATATTTATGTACTCTGTTGCCACCTAATGAATTGAAATATTTTTATCTGTCTCTTTTTGAAAATATTTTTAAAACCAGAAACTTTATTTTCTTTTTAAAAGCAAATGTTTTGAAATGAAACTGCAACTGATATAATTTAACATAAAGTTTCACCATCCGATTGTTTTCTGAAGCTTGTAAAACATGAATAGTTACTAGAAAAGCAAACACTTGGAAATTCAAGCAAGATAAAAGAAAAAAAAAACACTTCCATATCTGTAGACAATTTAGAAAAAATATATAAATGTTGAAAAAGTTACTAAACTTTTCATTGAAAAACAATGGTTAAATTGTTGCTTGTTATATTTTTTTTATCAAGAGTTATGTGAATTTTCTACGAAAAATAGCTACCAAGAATAATAAAAATGTGAACGCATCGTTATGGATTTTGTAACAATGTTTGGATAAAATATTAGGAAACTAATATTTTTTTTCATTTTCATAACTCATTAAATCCAGTTTTTCAAGCCCGATATGAAACTTGAATGTTGTAAAATTAATAAAATATTTTTTTTCAGAATATTCTATAAATTTTTATATTTAGAAATTAGATTTTGAGTTTATCAGTACTTTAATTCGAATCAATGTTTATCGATATATTTATTAAAATGTCAAAGCCGTTTGTTTGAACTTAAACTTTGAAAACAATTTCACAATATTATGTGCACTTTCTAATACTAATATACATTTTAATTTTTACTATGTGGCTATTAAACTAATACTATAAATGCACATTATGCATACAAATTTAAATATATGATTATCAAAATTGAATGTGTATTTGTTTAATGTATATTAATTAAAGTTATAAATTGCAGTTTGGTAATTAAATTGCTTTCAATACAGCAAAAAAAGATACAAATTAATATCGTCACTAACGTTCCTTAAATTTCAGAAGATATCAGTAGGTTGGAGATAATCTATATTAAATTAAATTTTAATAGTTATTAAAAGCGTTGCTTATAATTCTTAGAAAATATGACGCAATTAAATATTATATCATATCAGTAAAAATAATTACGTCTATTAATTATTTTATTTAAATACACTTAGTTTTTAATTTACACAGATAAAAAGTAAATTTAGATTCTATTCTGTGTTAAAAATGTAAAATGAAACCCAAAACATATCTTACTGATTTTGTTGCACATCATTTCAAATGCTTTATTGATTATTGTATTTATTGCATTTATATAATTTTTAAATACAGCTTAAATGAATTGTAAGTTTTAAAGTTAAAAATATTGAAAGCTTATTGAAAAATTAATTTCATTTTCATAACATATAATTAGTTAAGATGAAAATATATTACTGATTTCATTTAGATTTTTAAGATCAAGAACGAAACATCAATAACTTTATAAATAGAATTAATTATTTAACTATATTTGTATTAGATTCTATGTTTAAGAATTTTTTTGAAATTATGAATTTACTCTTCTTCTCTTCTAGTTTAACAATAATGTATGTTGGATAAATAACTTTTTGTAACATAAAATTTAATATCTTTTTTTTAATGCAGTTTTAATTCCAGAAACTGTTTTAGCTTTAAATTCATTTCATTTAAAAAAAATGAACTTGAACTTTTATTGAATACATGGAAATTTTTGTATTCTAACCAAATTTTCCTTTGTTACCTAAAATTGAATTTGTTATATTTGAATTCTTTATACTTAAGATAAACTAATTTTGGTTATATTTTAAATTCATGTATAATTTAAAAAACAACACTATATATATAAAATGCAAAACCTTTTTATGTAATTTTGTCAATCAAGTCATTTGTACAGAAGTTTGTAGCAAGTTTGTAAATATTTGCATATCTCAAACTAATAATTGGACTGTTGGCCGCGGTGGCCTGGTTGGTTAGGGCGTCGTTTTCGTTACCAAAATGTGGTGAGTTCGAATTCAGGCTTAGCCGAAGATCCATCGTGTTCACTGATGGTGACTGAGGCACGTAAAATATATCGGGCCGCAATGCCCTCCTTGTTCCCATTACAAATTAATATTCCTGGTCTTGTAAGGGACTCAGAGTCTTCACTGGTTTCAATCTCTAAATTGGAAGATTCAGCTGGTGCTGGCATCTATGCACCAAAAGTCGTACTTATACCTTCCTTTGAGGGTGCTTTATTCAAAAATGGAAGACATTCTCTCCCGTTAACTTCGCCTAGTCCCTGACGGGCGGGCTTGGCGTTGCCAAGTGTCACCAGAAACAACAACAATTGGACTAATATTTTTTTTTACTTATTATTGAATGTTAATATACTAATTTATGATAAATTTATATGCACTAAATTCTGTTATCTTAATCATGAATATTTATTAGAGTGAATATTACATATTAACATGCGTTTATTGCCCAAAGAATCTATTTCATTTAGATTATATGCAGTATATATTGTTTAACTGATATATATTATTTTGTGATGTTTGTGATATATATTATTTTGTGATGTTTGCATTGATTTCACATATTTTATGCTTTACACGAAAATTATGAAATTATTATTTAACTAATTTTTTACAATTGTTGATTATATTAATATAGGCTTTAACTTTAATTAAATAGTTTTCATGTGTATTTATACATACATCAAAAAGAAAATTTAAATAAATATTTAAATATTAATTATAAATTATATCATATAATCATTATATATGAAGCATATTAGAGCTTCTATTGCATATTTATTTGCATAACATATGCATCTGAAATCATAAAATATTTCATTTTCAAAAAACTTTATTTATTTATTATAAATAATTGTGCAATCCAAAATGTATAAAATAAATATCTTTCGGAAAAAATGCAAAGCATTTATTCAATCCTTCAGGAAAATAATAGAAAAGTAATTTATTATGATAAAAACAATTATATTCAAACATTCAAAGCACTTAATTTGTACAATTTATTGGAAAATCATGCTCCAATATAATAAAAACTAAATAAATACAAAAAGTTATAGAATTCTCTGGAGACTTATTGTTATTCTACCAAGTACTTTCTATAATTAATGCATTGATTAAGAGAGAGTTTTTATGTAATAAATGGCGAATAAGAAGAGAAAAATTGTTTATATGATTTCAAAAGCCATTTGTACTGAGTTAGTTAGTAATTAACATTAATATCAAAGAAAGAAAAATAAATCAATTTGATTATTTTACCATTTACTTAATCTTATTTTTCCATTAAGAAACATTGTTACAGCTTACCCGATTTTATTAGGATAAGGGGAAATTTTTGTCTATAAAGTGATTTATAAATTTTTGTTTTTATTTAATTAAGACTATTCTTTTTATTTATTTTTAGTTTTAATTTACATTTTTGTTTAAATTCCATTAATATAATAAATAAAATATAAAATTTTAAATAATTTTTTTTTAAATAAAACATTAAAACAAACTTAGTTTATTAGTTTTTTATCAGTAGTTTTGTTATTATTTGAAAATATTTTGAAACACAATTTGTTTAATAATATTTCATGAAAATTAATTTTTTTTTACAATAGTTAAAATTTATTTTTATACTGCAAGTAAACTCTTTGTTAATACCAAATTTTTTATATGAAGCAAAAGCAAACAAATAATTTTGTCAAATATTTCAATAATATTAGATATCTTAAAATAATTTGCCTTTATGGTTATATATATGCACTGCCTGACATAGGAAATGCAACACCATAAAATAATGGATAGAATGCGATAAAAATTGATACACAGACAGAGCATGCCTATATATAAATAAGTAATGTTATTTACAAAAAAAAATAAATTTATACATTGATGAAATATGTAGAAAATCAATAAGTAGAATGGCGACCTCTTGCGGCGATTCAAGCAGACACTCTGCGAGGTGGAGAGTCAATTAACATGTGGCCTGTGTCCTGGGGGATAGAAGTCCACATGGTCTGAACCATTCTCCACAGACAAACCACGTCCAATGCCATCCCAGATACGCTCTATCGGGGAAAAATCAGGAGACATTGAGGAGACATTGAGCAAGGAAGCGACTGGATATTCTGCAAGGCTTGTCTACTGACTAATGCCGTGTGCGATGTTGCGCTATCCTGCTAGAAAATACTATAATGCAGCTGCTGAAGGTAAGGTACCACAACAGGTTGCAGCACTGCATCAACGTACCGTTGTGACGGCAATGTGCATCTGATGCGTACTAGGTGTGATCTGCTATCGTAGCTGATTGCACCCCAAAACTATTATTCCACGTTGACAAGTGATGTGGCGTTCAAAAATAGTGGTTGAATTGGCTCTATCTCCCCGACGCCTCCAGACTCTCACCTGGTGACTATTATTAGTCAAACAGACTCGTCGCTGAACACCACATTTTGCCATTCAGCTGTCCAAGTGGCTCATTGACGACACCATCGCAATCTCTCCCTACAGTGCCTTAGCTTTAATGGCAGTCTTCGTAAGGGTGGTATGTGTGCAAACCACTTTCAGCCAATCGTCGTGAAACTGTTCTCGCAGATATTGAAACATCCAGAACTGGCTGCACATAGCGCAGAATGTCAAGAAAAGTTGATTGTGGGGCCACCATAGCTGCCCTTCGGATGCGTCGATCCGTCCGTTCTGTTTGTCCGTCTAGATGTACTTGGTCTTATGCGACTATTAGCATTTTGTTCATTCAGCCATCTGGTGAAAATTCTATACACAGTTGATGCATCTAGGCGGGTTTCAGCAGCGGTACGACGGTAGGACCAACCTACAATTCGTACGAAACAAGCCATACGTAAACCTACAATTCGCCTCTGACAAAAACATCAGTTTGACGGAACTGACTTCGGTGTCCTCATCCAGTCATTACTTCATCCACACGTGTCTTCTCCTGTTTTGAACCTACCGAAATACTGGATTTCCTAAGCAGCAAACAGATGAGAGTTGGCTCTTTCTGTTTATATCCTATATATGTTCCGTTTATATCCTTTTTATCTGGCGCGATAATCGCTTGACCAACTTGCATTGCACAATATTTGCATAACATGTTTCGCTGCGTAATCTCCGAAATTTGCATATTTATACGACTTAAACTTCATGGTGTTGCATTTTCTATGTCAGGCAGTATATATATATATATATATATATATATATATATATATATATATGCACACTACTGGCCATTAAAATTACTACACCAAGAAGGCGACATGCTACAGACGGTGCTGTGGTATGCAAATGATTAGCTTTTCAACGCATTCACACAAAGCAGGCACCAGTAGCGACACCTACATTGTGTTTAAATGAGGAAATTGTTCATACACAAATTGCATTTGAACGTTGTTGCCTGGTGGAAAGTTGTTGTGATGCCTCGAGTAAGAAGGAGAAATGCGTACCAGCACGTTTCTGACTTTGATAAAGGTCGAATTGTAGAGTACCGGGATGGCGATTTATCTTATCGCAGTATTGTTGCTCGCGTCGGTCGAGATCCAATGACTGTTAGCAGAATATGGAATCGCTGGGTTCAAGACGGTAATACGGAACGCCATGCGGAAAATCAACGGCCACCTATCACTAGCAGCCGAAAAGACAGGCATATTATCCGCATGGACATAATGGATCGTGCAACCACGTCACGAGCCTTGAGTCAAGAAACGGGGTCGTTTGGAAGACAACAAGTGTCTGCACGAATAGTTCGACATTTGCAGCAGCATAGACTCTCAGCTCGAAACCATGGCTTCCCTTGACGCTGCGTCATAGACAAGACCTCCTTCAATGTTGTGATCAACGACGAATCTGAGCACACGTATGGCAAGACGTCATCTTTTCAGATGAATCCAGGTTCTGTGTACAGCATCATGATGGTCACAACCGTGTTTGGCGGCATCGTGGTGAACGCACACTGGCAGCGTGCATTCGTCATCGTCATACTGGCCCATCACCTGGCGTGATGGTATGGGATGCCATTGGATACACGTCTCGGTCACCTCTTGTTCGCATTGACGGTGCTTTAAACAGTACACGTTACATTTCTGGTATGTTACGACCCGTAACTCTACCCTTTATTCGAGCCCAGCGAAACCCTACGTTTCAGCAGGATAATGCCCGAACGCATGTTGCCGGTATTGTACGGACCTTCTTTGATATGGAACATGTTCGGCTGTTGCCCTGGCCAGCACGTTCTCCAGATCTTTCACCAATAGAAAACGTTTGGTCAATGGTTGCCGAGCAACTGGCTCGTCACCAAACGCCAGTCACTACGGTTGATGAACTGTGGCATCGTGTTGAAGCTGCATGGGCATCTGTACATGTGCATGCAATCCAATCTCTGTTTAACTCAATGCCCAGGCGTATAACTGCTGTTACTACTAGAAGAGGTGGTTGTTGTGGGTACTGATTTCTCAGGATCTATCCAGCCAAATTTTTTGAA
>JAPDSC010032402.1:537-30441 GCA_026290005.1 Latrodectus geometricus
CTAAAGATTTCATACAAGTCTATTACCAACAGCTCATTACAAATTTTAACTAAGTTATAAATTCAAAAGTTACAAAATTAATACCCCAGATTATCATCATATGATGCTTTTTCTTTAAATATGCAGGAAAAATTCACATTGCTTTATTCAATTGCCTCAATATCTCTGTGATAGAATTATATTTCTTTATACACGTTGGTATTTAAATGAACTTGATTTCCACAATTACGTGATTTTTTTTTATTTCTAATGGCGGGCACCTTTGACTAAGTAAGTACATTAGCCCATTTGCCACAACAAGGGCGGAAGCTGCTACTCATTTTATCGTTACCCGGTGGGCACCTGTGAACCATGTCACTGAGGTACGAGTAGCATCGCCCACCCAACATCTCCACAAACCCGTTTAAAGGGCGGGCCACATTCATCCATCATCTGAGGAAAGGACAAGAAACACAGAGAGAGAGAAAAAGAAAGTACATCCATACCCGAGCTGGGATTCGAACACAGGTCCTCCCCATCCGTAGTCAGTTACGCTAACCACTAGACAGGTTGGGCAGCAGTTATGTGAATATTAAAACCGCTAATTTTAATGTCTGACTGAGTAATTGCTGATTTTAATTGTTAATTTATTTATTTTGAAATAGGCTAATCTGTTTCAAAGAAATGAGAAATTATACATAGCATTTCATTTCCCAAACAATTTTTTTTTAACTTTTAGATGCATATTTTCAAAAGACGAAAGTCTTAGTTAAGGGTGACATGAAAATATTAATAAAACATAGTTTTTTTTGTCGAGTGCCAGCCAGACTGGTGATATGGGGTGCGCTGCTCCACTTTTACAACTGAACGGCAATTTTGTGTGAGTCCGACTTCCTCAGTACACACATGCCATAGATACCCGTTTGTAGGGTAGGCAACCATTCATACAAGGAAAGGACAAAGACAGGAAAGAAAGAAAGAGAAAGGAAATCCATGCCCGAACCGAGATTCGAACCCAGGACCTCCCTATCCGCAGTCAGGCACGCTGACTTCTAGACAGAGTGGCAATGTAACATAATGATTCAAATCATTCATGTTTATGAAACAAAAACGAAATAAAAAAGGAATATTTTGTCATTATATTTTTGAATAAATTTATTAAACAGTTCAATACAATTCATACGATTCTATCAGTGAATTTTCTTCATAAAAATATTATTTAAATTTAACATGAACAAAATCTACAATGATCATTAAAAATTGCTTTTAAATATGATGCTTCCATGGTCAATTAATGCACTTAAATAAAGGAGAGCTTAGAATTTTATTCTCGTCCTTTTCATCTCGCCTCGTTTCGTTCTTCTAACCCCTTCCTTTTCTCAGTCGCATGAAACATGAGAAGGTCACTTCGATTATGTGGCAACACGTGAATTCAAATATTCCACCCCCCTCGAGTCTCCATTGTTTCTGGGGGCTCCCTTTTCATTTGAGGAGAAGGCCTCCCCTCTTCACCACCACATATCGCCTCTATTCTTACAACAACGTTTTGTTCGAAGTAACTGGAGCCTTAGCCAGTGTTTTACGGTAAAAGAGCCCTCATTCCTTGTCGTCTGAATGAGAATTTTGCTTCAAGAGAAAAGATTTTGTTGAGAAGGTAATTACGGTGAATGAATCGTGAAGAGCTCCGGGAATGTCGCCAAGAATAGATGATTCTGGCTGCTTCGGAGTGAGATTTGTGAGCCATTTATTCGTCATTGGCGATGATTTAGCGTAACCATTTTTTGATTGATTGAAATAAAGTGGCCTGATCTGACTTAAATTAATATTGGTGTGTACATTAATTTTTTAAATTAGGAGCAAAGGAAAATTATTCATATAATAGTAATTGTATGTAATATGAAAGAGAGAAAAGGGAGTGTTGCAATTTTTAAACTATACCACTTACTAATTACAGGGAGGCTCCCTTTCTTCAGGTTTCAATAGACAGGAACAAGCTACTCTCATTCGATTCAGAAGTGAGCATCTTAGAACTCTGAAATTTTCCGAGGGTTCGAAGAAATTTGACATTTGCTCCATGTGTTCAACTGAATAGGCTACTCCAGAACATATTCTCGAGTGCCTTGGTCTCTCTAGGAGGGATTGAACCAAAAACCCACTTATGGTGCTGGAATTTTTAAGGGTGTACACACTCATGGACCTGATCTAGCGCGGCAGACCTCGGGGGCATGCAACAACAACTAATTACAACATTTCGTCACATTTCTAATTTATATATATTTGTTGTAAGTAAAGCTCGAGAAAACCAGTAATGTTCATATTATCTAGTTAATCTGCAGATTAACTGATTGGCTCTTATAATATCTGGAATATTCAAGAGTTTTCTGCTTTTACCTAGATAATGTGCTCATTAAAAGTTCAATATCATTACAGTTCACAAGTTGAAAATTAAAAAGTTGAATCAAACAATTACTTTTTGATTGTTCAAATAGATTATCTTAATTCATTAGCCGGCCGATGGGTGAGTAGTTAGCGGTCCTGACTTCTAGGCTGTTGGTCGCGGGTTCGAATCCCGGTTTGGGCATGACGATTCCTTTCTCTCTCTGTGTTTCCGTGTCCTTTCTTCTAAGATGATGGATTAATGTGACCCACCCTATAAACGGGTTTGTGGTGGTATGACGTGGATAACTATGACATGGTTCACAGGTGCCTACCAGGTAACGCTAAATGAGTTACCCGGTCGGCCTTGTTATGGTGAAGCCTCAGTCACACTGTGCTCACCGTTGGAGAAAAAAATTAGTTCATTAGGTACTGAAAAATAAATAAATAACACTGTATTCGTTTCCTTAATTGTAAATAATATTTCAAACCGTTTGATTCTTCGAATTACAGTTCTTTATTTAATTAATTTTTTGACAATCTGTGAGACTACATTAATTTAATTATTTACATATTGAAAAGAACATACATATCATAATATTCATTTAAAAGGTACAAAGACGATGTTATTTCAGAAAACCATTTTTTTCCCCTTTAAATGAAGTTCTATCAAAGACATAGTTTCTCTTTAACAAAAGCATAATAATAATGTGAGTATTATATAGATAATTTGCAGATTATCTAGATAATTTGAGAAATAAATCAGATTTTGATACTTTAACTAAGCACCCTCTTTAATCAGTTCATCAGTTAAGTAATCTGAAGAGAGTAACTGATTCTCTAGCAGTAACTAATTTATGTTACTGAATGGTAACATTCATTAACAAAAATTATCGTAAACTATAATTTTCAGTTAAATAAAAAAAAAATTCATGAATTTAAGTTGAAAATTCTTTAAAGAATTTTGAATTCTTTTAAATATTGTATTTCTGCAGCAATACCTGCTTCACATACCTTGGACATTGAATCAATCAACTGATACATTGTATGGTATAAGAAAAGTTTTCATTAAGCTGGAATTTTTCATAAACTGTAATTCAGCATTTTTTAAAGCAATTAGGAAAATTCTTTTCTAAATTAGTTACCTGTGTTCAACTTTTTCTGGAATTCTAGCTCGTTTCAAAGTAAATAAAATTGTACAACGAATATGCTTAATCTAGTTTCTTACGAAATTCATCATATTCGTTGTAAAATTCTATCAATCTAGTTTCAAACGAAATTAGATTATGGATATTGTTAATTCATTTGAAAAGTTTGTGTAAAGTAGTTCATTTCTTGTATGTATAACATGTTAAATCTCTAGAGATTACACTATTCCAAAAATAAATTCCTTAGATCGTCTTAGCACTTTTTTTGTATTCATTTTTTATTCAAATGAGGAAATTACTGTTATAAAAAAAAGTTATAAATTTGGATTTTGGTTTAGTGTTTGGTAATCTAAATTGTAATAAATTTAATAAATATTGTGCCTAAAAGATATATATATATATATTTTTGTTTCTAATGGCGGGCACCCTTCAGCAAGTACGTAACATTAACCCATTTGCCGCAACAAGGCCGGAAACTGCTACTCATTTTATCGTTACCCGGTGGGCACCTGTGAACCAAGTCACAGAGGTACGAGTAGCATCGCCCACGCCACACCACCACAAACCCGTTTATAGGGCGGGCCACATTCATCCATCATCTGAGGAAAGGACAAGAAACTCACAGAGAGAGAGAGAGAGAGAGTACATCCATGTCCGAGCCGGGATTCGAACCCAGGTCCTTCCCATCCGTAGTCAGTTACACTAACCACTAGACAGGTTGGGCGGTGCCTTAAAGATATTGACCATTTTGTTTTGAATTTATAAATAAGAGTTTGTATTTTATGAAACAAATTATAAGAAAAATTAATTGCTACAAGTGAACTCACATTTTAATTTTTATTTGGGAATATTTTTTTAAATCAAAAAATGTTTTTGTTATAAAAATATCAAATATATAATTTTTATTCTCAATACCCAGATTTATAAGGTGATAATTTATAACATTAACTCAAGATTAATTGATCGTAACGAAACTATTCGGTTACTATATGATTAAAATCGACCAAACCATTACGATTCAAATTTCAATGATAATTCATTTTAGAATGTATATAAACTAAGCAGCAAAACTATTCAAAATTTAAAAGAAAAAGTATATCACCTACTTTAAAGAAAACTCTCATATTACATAAGCGACATTATTTTTAAAAATTCTTCCTTTAATTATTTATTTAATATTTTAACGAGATTATATTTATAGCATTGCAAAATTATTCATATACATTATATTTATATATTTCAATTAAAAATATTATTTCAACTAAAAGTTCGAATATTTATATTATAGAAATTTCTTCAATAAGGCAAAATTTTAATTGTAAAATAACTCATTGTTTTTATTAATTACATTTTATTCACATAGAAAAATCGATAAATATGTTTTTTTTTCTACTCTGAATTCTTATACATTATAAATTAAATCAAACATATTTTTGAAGACATCCTTGTAATACTTATATCTTTATTTATTTTGATTATTTTCAATAATATGTATTGAAATAAATAACATCAAACGTTCTTTCTATTTAAATAAATGTGATTTCCCGAACCTTTTATAGATTTTCAGAATTTTTAAAGCTGTTTACATTTTAGATCGTTTGACAAAAAACTAGATGCCAAAATTTATGTAAATATTCGTTCACTGGGGCAACTATCTGACTGATGAATTTGGAAAAGTCACGAATACCTAAAATATTTTTGCCAGGTCGTGTATATTGTGCACAACAAATATAGATACATTGATTGAACAGAAACATTAAATAGATACCAAATTACAAACTTGAGTAGTAAAGAGAAGAAAATGATGATGAAAAGCTTGTGATTGCGTGTTAAGTCAAATGCTGTTAGATTTGGCAAAATTAATTCTCGCCAATAAGTCTGATTTTGCATTTAGAAGTGATTGAAGTAATTGATTTAGCAATTAAAGCACTATTTGATCCATACGCTAAATGTAGCTTATTTAAGGTATCCTTCTACGTTGAAGAATTGATTTTCTTTGCAAGAATCAATTTTTTTTATTTGAGAATAAATATGAAATATTTATTCATAACTTTATAGTTTCCAAAACAGTTTTTTTTTCAATTTTTTTATTGTAAATCAAATAAAAATTAAGTTACACTACTTTCAAAATTCGTTGTATCTTCTGAAAAAAAATAGAAAGTTGCATTTTCATACCAAAAGGGATAAAGAAATTTGTATTTACTTTTTTATTTACAATTTTTTTATTGATCTTTTTTTCTATGATGTGCTGATTAATAGCGATAATTATGGTCGTTATTTAACTTACACATTCTAAATATAAGTGGTAACACTTCCTCGCTATCACAAAACAAACTATCACCTTAAAGACTAGATTTTCTCAAAACTTTGTTTTTTACAAAATCTCCCAGTACCTCAAGTAATAATGAAAATACTTATATGAAACCAGACCTACTTATTTTAAGTGTTATTATCTATGAAATGAAGCAAAATTTTGAATATATATGAATAACCTTTTTATTCCTATCTATATCGAACTATATATTACATAGTTCGATATAGATAGGAAATTAAAATTACATAGTTCTATTTATATATTATAAAACTATATAGATAGAACTATATAGTTTTTCTTAACGCAAATAAATTTTATTGAAGAATAAAAGCAGTAAGAGAAAATATCAATGTTTCAAATTTCCACTTTAGTTATAGTAACAAAATGTTATTAATAGTATTTAATATTTTATGAAATATTTCAAAACTAAAATATTATTTTGTTAAATTACTTTTTACGCAAATTATTTTATAAAATATAAAATTAAAATTCGTTGAAAATGAAAATGCTTAATGCCAAATTACGTACTTGAATGAGAATTTAGGAACATTTATTTCACATTTACTTTAAATATGTATATTTTTTTAAAGTTTGATAAATTTTTATTCAATAATTTCTGCAAATTTTTTCATGATGTGAGAAAATAATTTTAGTATGTTTCAATTATCTTGTACATTTTTACTAGATTCATCGTATTTTTCAACCAATAATTTTTTTAATTGAATATTATTAGTAAAGATGAAAATTTTATAAGATGTTAATCATATCTCTCTAAGAAAATTATTTTTTTTTTTACTTAATAACAACCATATGAAGAAAATTGTTTCCTTTTATTTTCTACTTTGAAACATTTTGAATATAACTTTTTCTTAGCCATTTTTATTTCAAGTACTTATTGTAAATACCAGTGTGTAATTTCCACTTATATTAAGTGTATAAATTACACTTAGTGTAAATTCCATCACTGGAAAAAATGCTATAAAATAAGAAATTCGAAAAATAAAATTGAAAATTTTTTTAACGTCTTATTAACCAACATATTTTTGAATAAATTAAGAATATGATAAACATCATTTGCTTTTTGAAGATTCTGTGTGCTTCTGTAACTTTCATTTATATACATTTATTAATGGTAATTTTATGTAAAAAATTATGTATGGATTTCATATTTTAAATCTAAAATGTTTAAAAACAAATACAAAACAAAAAACTGGTTAAAATTTTATTTTGTATTTACGAATTAGATATTTATTTTAAATATTTATTATGATTTTAAAATGGAAATGATAGCTATTTCTATCAAACGGTAATGTGGTAACTATTTCTATCTTAATTAATTTTTTCATAGCTACTTATAGGAACAAAAAATTAAACTTGATAACTCACAAAAATATAAATGCAAGAAAATCAACTGCTATTGCAATATTACAAAAAAATTCTATAAATATAAAATTTAAGTAAAACAAGCAAATTCAAATACTACTTATTCTATTATGGGGTATAAATTTTAATTAATTTTTGTATGAATGTAATATATCATCAATCAAAACATAAAAGATTATTTGTAAAAAATATAGATTCTTTCAAATTAATTGCTTCGTTGTTGATGATGACCTTTATACGCAATTCTTTCAATGAAAATTATTGCATTATTTATGAATTTATTAAAATTTTTTATAAAAAAATTAGTTTCAATAATATTACCTTTTAGAAGAATATGGATTTCAGAAATTATTAATAAGTTTGCTTAAATTATATATGTATATATTATTGGAATAATACAAAAATTTTAGTAAACAAAAAATACTATTTTACACATTTTATTATTAAATAGATAAATTAAAAAAAATTAAGTATTATATTTTTCGACTAATTCCTTTGTTCAGTATTCTTTAGAAATAAATTGCAACTAAAATTCTGCAGCATCAAAACTTGAAATCAATAAAAGAACGATATCAGCGGAGTATCTATTTTAGTAAAAAAGGGAGGGGCAAACGTGTGGAATGACCCAGCCCAACTCGTGTGTTTGTCCACTGTGCCCTACCTGCCCCCGACCAGCACAGGTGAGCCGTAGCCAATGCTAGAGCGAGGAAAGATCGAGGCAGACCAATCACGTGACACGGGTTTGACCCGGCTGCCGTCGACTCAAGCCATAGGCGTCTGTTGTATTGATCACTTGGGCAAGGGGACACCAAATGTACGAGGCACGCACGAGAACTTGCGTGCGATTGTTCTTTCTGAAATGTCGCAACCCACACCCCTCCCTTCTTCCTCAGTACAAGCACCTCTCCACCTTTGTGGTCGGAATGGCAACACTTTCGAGATATTACGTCACGTCACTTTGTGAAAACGATATTTTTTCGTGTTTGTTTGCATTTCTTTTCCGTTAATGCTGATATTATCCATTAAATTGTCAAATAGAGTTCGTTTTCTCTCAGTATTTCGAACACAAAAATAATATGAATTACGATTTGTATATATTTTTGATGAAGAAATGTTATCATTCACCCATAAATATTAACGACTTTCTAGAAAATTAAGTATTGCATTAATTTAAAGAGAATTATATTACTATTTTTTATTTTAACCTTTGTTTACTTACACATTAGAAATAACAATTTCCTATTTGTGTTATGAATTCTAGTTTTTCACAAAACTATTTGAATTTTACAATGGAAAAATAAATAAATCTAAATGTTAGTCAAACATTTGTTTTCACTATTTAATGTAAATTTTTTTTTATGCGTAATGTAACGAAAAATAAATCTTTTTTAAGAAAGTAATATGATTTCAACAGAAATGGAGTAATTGGCTATTATGAAAATATGAATGATTAATAAGTTTAGAAGAAGAATAAAACAGTAACTTTATGGAAAATAAATGGCTAATTCTGATCAAGTGCAATATCTGAATGCAATACTTACAATAATTTAATATTTCGAACATGAGATTAAAAATATTTTCACGATGTCAACATAATATAGGCCGCATATAAAAATAAATTTTTATGTAAAATTAAATTAAAATTTAGGATAAAATTATAGGTGTATTGACACTTATTCAAAGTCCATTTTGATAATATTAAAAATATTACGTTATTGAATAAAATATTGCAATTTTGCAAAAAATTGTTATAAAAATTATAATTTCACCTTAAAAAATTAGATTGTTATTCTCAAATAGTGTCTATTATCGACACCATGAAAGTCAAAATAGTTCAAAAGCGAGTGATTTAAAGAAAGTTATGTAAATTAAAGAAAAATTCAGTAGATTTCATTAAATGATATTATGAAACTATGGAAAACTATGTTTAAGTTGTATGTATCTTAAATGAAAATTTTATTTTTCTTCATCTATTATCTTAAAATAAAGTAAAAAATATATAAAATTAATATATTTGTGTACAATTTTATCTTAGAAATGAGTTATAACTTAAAAATGCTTATGATTTAAGGCAATTTTTTCTTTGGATGGGGGGAGGATTAAAAACATTAATCTATACAAATGTTTCCAAATCTTATATATAATATAAATGTATATATAACAAGACGAATATTTAAACGTTTTATTTTAATTTTCACAAAATTTTTCCTCGAAATGTTTTAGTTATTTTTCCTTGAAATATTATTTTATTCAGCTGACTTAATATTTCCTGTACAAAGTTATTAACGAATATAAATAGCTACAAGTGAATGATTTATACAACTTTTAATTTTACCTAATTAAGATTAATAAGCAAAAAAAACTATAAACAGTTACTCGAGCTTTAATTATATTTGAAATCTACAGTTTAGTTTAATAGATTTTGCTTCAGGTTTATTTAATATATATTTCTAAATTAAAGACATTGTCAGTAGATATATTATATCAATAAAATATATCAGTTCTATAAAATGATTTCTTAATGATAAAAATTGTAAAAGAATTAAAAATAATTATCACAAAACATAAATGATTTTAATTTAAGACACATATATCTGCAATATTAAATAAAAGCTATTCAAATTAAAAAAATCATTATGCAATAATACTTCATAACCAAATCAAATCATTATGACAGAATTGTAATTTATTTATGTAAATGAATTTTTGAAAAAAAAATATTTCGTGAAATCAAACATTAAAAGTTAATTTTACTTTCACGCTATTCTATATGCATATTAATTTATACATAAGTAATTATAGTCATAAATAATTTATAATTTAGAAAATCATGCATTCTTTCTCTCAAACATGATAATTCTCATGGTTATCAAATGAATTTGTTTCACATTTTTTCTGTTTGAACATTTCTTTTTAAAATTTGAAGAATTTTAAAGGATTTCACACGAGTTTATTTAAGAAATTTTAGTTTGCTTTATTATTTATTTCAAAGCTTCTTCTTTCTTTCGAATATTATTTTTCATAAATATTTAGAATATTATATTCTGATTGGGGACATTACTCAGTAATTCATTTGATTCATATGAAAAATAGATTTGAATTAACCAAATGGAAATATTTTTTATGAAAATACTTATTCTGATTTAGTTTACGTGATTTAATATAGCTAAGGAACTGATTAATTTTCAGATCATTCAAATAAGAGTTAGCTTCTGTATTTAATTAAAATATTAATCCATAAATATATATATAATTATACTATCATTAATTTAAATAAAGGAAAAGAATGGAAAACCAAAATTTTTAACTTAAAAAATAAAAAATATACATCTTTCCCAATTACCTTATACAAAGCATTTATAGTTATTAATTTGAACGAAAGTTTCAGCCAAAAAGTTTTAACTGTTTTAGGGTACTTTGAAGATATATATATATATATATATATATATATATATATATATATATATATATAGTTTTTGATAACCGAATAGTTAATATTTGAAAAGTGTCTGGAGTTATTAATACAAGCTCTCAATTTAATTTATATTTTTTATTTCTCATTTTAATTTCAATTTTTATCTTAAAAATATTTTATAGTATTGCTATATCGATTCTTCTTCATATTTAAATATGAATAATTCTTTGAATTTTATTCTACATACTAGAAACTCTTTTAATTTTAAAATACGTTTGTACATTAAAGTTTTACTGACAAATATTTTATGACTTATTGAAATATTCATTTCTATGTTTAATCTCATAATTTGAAAATTTAATTGCATTAAAATTAACCATTAGCAGCAATAAAAATTAATTCGTATTTTTTGCATAAATCTCACCAAAAATAAATATTAAGCGACAAATCAGCAATCAGATAATAATAATAAATTATAGTATACATCAGAATTCATGAGTTTCTATAAGATTCAAACTCAAGAAATATATATATATATATATATATATATATATATATATATATATATATATATATATATATATGTAGGAAAATAATTAAAAACAAAAATAAATTATGTAAATTATGAATTTTCAGATGTAATTTTAAAACAATACTAATGTATATAATACAATTTAAAAAAATAATTATTTTAGCAGAAGAGTTTCAGTGATATCACCACAAAATTAGGAAAAACAAAATATGACGTCATAAATAATATTATTAATAATCATACACAAAAAATTATTATTAGTTATTATAATTAATAATAATAACTGTAGGATAAATAACTATAGCTAATAGCCTCCCATGTTCATGAACACCGATTTTTCTGTTGCCAAAAAATAAATAAAAAATAATCATGTATCTAAGAATGTATTATTGCTTTAACGATGCAAAGAACTCAATTCCTTCACTGAGAAAGTATAAAATGATATTTTATGACTTTATCAGTTTACAACTGCATTTGATAAACAGAGTATCGAAAATTGATATTTATTTAAAATTAAATTATTAAAAAACTTCCATTAACTTACTAAAGGCTCTATTTTTTTATACACAAGTTAAGGTTAAAAAAAGAAAGAAGTTTTAATTTCTTCTTGATTTTGTAGCTTTCAAGTCACGTGTATTTTCATGGAAAACGGGGGGGGGGGACCCGATGGTAATCGGGAACACGTACACTGTCTTTGTCTGCATTTAAAAGTTGCAAAATATCACTTTTGAGTTTTCAATATATCCACCCTGACTTCAATTAGTCCGGCGTAAGAGTCATGTCTCTCGGCAGACCCTTATTGTCTATTGCGTGTCAGAAAAGCTAAAGGACACGAATGGAAAGTGCACCAAAAAAAGAAATAAATAAAAAGTAAAAAAAGGTAAAGAATAGAAGTCATCAAAAAGTCAGCAGCACTTCAGAAAACGAAGTCCTGTCCGCTTCTCTCGCATTCTATTTCGACCACTCCCGTCAGCTTTGATCTCCCTCCCCCCTCCCCCTCTTGCCCTCTCTGTACATTCAGAATCCAATAAAAAAAATATGCTTTTTGAATGCCGTGACAACATCTGCGGTCGCGTGACACATTCACGGTAACCATAACCTCATATACGATTCCCTCACTCCCCACACGACAGTCCTCGAAAAAGCGCAATTATCTGTAACTGTAACTGGATATGTTATTGGCGAACCACAGCGCCCGTTAAAGCATAAAAGGTCCCAACAAAATATATGATTATACAGCAGACGGCGTATGAAACATTCGGCGAGATGGGAAGGGGGGGGGAAAGACTCTGAAAAGTTGAATAAGCCACGGGAAGAATGAAGTATAAATATTTAAAAATGAACTTGTTTGCTCCATGGCGAACCTTAATTTGGAAGCTCAATTATTTGCGAAGTAACTGGAGTTTATAACTTTCTGCAGAGATATCTCAGAAGTAAAAGCCACTCCAAATACATCTTAATGCTGTTGAAACTTTTATGTTCCATTTACTATATATGTAAATGCAATCATTTCCGTCAGTTTATTTACAAATAAAATAAATATTGACTCGTTACAGTTACAGTCAAGTCACAGTTCCACAGTTGACTTGACAGTTACCACTTAACAATGTTTAATATAAAATTTATGTACGAAAGAAATATTTAAATGGTTATCCTTTGAATATTAAGCCAGATATATTCTTATTTTTTCAGAATAGGAAATATTTTTATGAACAATATTTATACTAATTCATTTAATGCGTAATTAATAATTTTTAATATAGTGAAATATGCATAGAAAATGTTCATATTTGTTAAATTTGTATACTTTCAATTTTATCGTGTATTTCTTATCATAGAAATCTCATATTACAATTGTAAAAAAAATAAATATATAGAATATCTTTTATTAAGTATTTCAAAAAGAAAATTTATGCATTTAATTAGTAAATAATACTAATGACTAATAATCTTACATTATGAAGTAACATATGTTTAATGTAATATAATTCAAAAATTTGCTTTTATGAGTTATTATAATATTAAGAATCATACGAAATTCTTCTCGCAACAAAAGTATATGGAATACATAGAAATTTTATTATAAAATTATAATTTCATTATTGTTGTTCCATTGAATAATCACTTTTTCAAAAATTGAATTTATATGATATTTCTTTTAAAGTTTTAATGTCAAGACTTCCTTCTTAGGGATATAACTGCAAATTCCAAATAGTCCAATTTGAGACGTTGAACTATGGAATCATCATACTTCACAAAGACGGGTTAAAGACTAAATAGAACCTTATCTCACAGCCTTTGACTATCAGTTACTCTTTGTTATGGCCATCAACTCTTACAGGTGGAAATATCTAGAGAACTAGTATAAGGAAATAGAAGTCATGTGATAGACTACTTCTTTTGGGTTTATTGAGTGATTGCCTTGATGGTTGGGCTCGTAGATTCGGTTCTTTTAAAATGTCTGCGCCATTTTTTTTAAATAATATGAATGGGATGTAACAACCTATTATATATGTGATTATAACTGCAGAATAACTATAAACATATTGATTTACATTTCAAAAAATTTTTTGGTTGAACCTGAATCTTAAAACGATCCACCCATAATTTGATTTTGACATGTGCCCAAAGACACCTGTTATTGGTTAAACCAGTTATTGTTATTGATTAACAGGTATAAATATGTTATTGGTTAACCGGTTATTGTTATTGGTTAACCGGTATAAACCTGACTATAAAAGCAAAAAGATTGTGCCTGGGAATTAAAAGCATCCTGAATCCACCTCATAGAGTTTAGTAAATGTATGCAGTAAAGAACGTATTATTATGAAATAAGTAATTCATTACGTATGCAATAACACAGAATTAAAGATGAAGCATTAAACAGTTGCAGTATTTAGATGCAGTTGTGATATGTATTCATACATAACAGATAAATAATGTTTTACATATTTTGCAGACTGGCCATCTATTCGATTTTCAGCTTGGAATTATTCAATTTAAATCAGAATTATTTCTTGAATTATAACGAAAAATATGATTAAACTTCACTAAGAAATCAAAATATCATCATAGATTACAAATGTATGAAAGATGTTATTATTGTTGGGTAAAATTTATTTATATTATTCTTAATCTGTCCATATTGAACATTTGCCTCTTTATGTATGAAGATTGTCCCAGAGGCTTTATCAGTTGTTGTGTTCTTAATACATCAATAACGTGTGATATGGTGTTAGCGAAGAATATCATAATACACTTGAAAGTTTCAAAATAGTAATTTTAATTTTTTTTCTAATAATATATTACCTATCATTTTTAGTTCCTTTAAACAAAATTTAAAAAAAATACATATCATATTTATTCCCTTTTTCCCATTCAAACGATATAATATAAAACCTATTTGTTCTATGGTTACGGATTATAGAAGAACAGGAAACAAAATGCAAACAAACGGGTAACTGTTATTCGGTTTTCTGAACTTCTATTTTAGAACATTTCTTTTTAACATTCTTATAAAATAAAAATAATGGTTATCAATTTCTTGTCATGGAAAGCATTGAAAAAAGTCAGTAGTTGAAGATGGTGGGAGAATTGGGAATGGTACATTAAAAAGAAAGTCGAGGACACCCACCGATGTCCATTGTCCAACCACAACTTCACAATGGAACGAAAGTGGAGGATGAATGAGGGGGGGGGGGTGATAATTACTAGAACTGAATTATGATCAGTCATATTCAGCTCGTGCGAAGGGTCGATCAACCTGCCAAATGACATAAAAGGCACACCTGAGTGGCTGGGAGATGTGGTCGCGTGTCAGGTTGCGGGGGAAGGGGTCTGCCTGGAAATGGTAAATAATTGGTGGGAGATTGAACTTCTGGACGTCAGTATATAATAATACCACATGGGGGTTGGACATCACATGAATACACTTTCTGGAACTTGATCCTTGTTTTCTCATTGGTCGATAGCTATGCCTTGTTTTAGAATGAAAAAAGAAAGGCCAATAATCTATTTATTCTGTTAGTGACTTTTTTATTTTTTGTCTGAGTTTATAGACAAGCTAAAAATGCTTTTTCCCAATAACATTTAGTAAAATGCATTTTTTATTACTTCATAAATGTTGTCATTAGTATGAATTTATTGTTTGAATCAACTAACCAAAACTTATGGAATTTGAGCTTGCAGAAATTGTTTTGTATTTTTAATACAAAATTAAAGGAATTAATCTCCACAACTTGATAAATCGGTGATTGCCATATTTATGCATTAAAAACTAGAGAACATGAAACATTTGGAAACTCATAAAAACATTACCTGGATAAATAAGAAAATTAATAGTTCTCATCATTCAAAATATCACTTTTTTAGTTTCAATTTGTACATTTTAAGATAATATTCTTTTAATTTTAAGACAATATGCTGAAATGAAATAAATTAATTTATAAAATACATAAATGTGACACCATAAACTGAACAATATTAGAAGAAAGAATAAATTTCATTTCAGTATTTTTTACATAAATCATATAGCTGGGAGCCAAAGCACTGGTAAATTAGAAAATGACTCATTATAATTATTTTGCTTCTAGTAATCCCTTTGTGGTTCCACTTTGTTATCTTTAGAAATAATTATAAATGATTTTTCTAAAGAGCAGTCCAAAAATAAGAGAAACGCGATAGTAATACTTTTCTTTTCGTTCGTACTTGGAAATTTTAAAGATGACGGAAAAATCCGATATTTTTGGAGGTGACTCTTGATAAACTTTGCCCAATTTATTTTCACCAAGATTAATAGGAATGAGCTGCTTATCGCTCGTACCTACTAATCTGGAGTCAATACTGAAATTGGCGCCAAAACAAATCGGGTTCAGTATGTTCACTTAATAGAAGAAAAGCTGAAGATTGGAAGGAAGATTGAATCCTCTTTCCCGCCAAACTCTTGTGAAACCTTGATATCTTTCTTTTTTCCCGGACAAAGTCTTTTAAACACGAAACAGGCAGTTTTAGTAATGACCTTTCAGAATAGATACGGAACGTTATTGTGTGAGAGGAAGGATATTCCCCCCATTTGTCTAAGTTGGTCCCCTTACAGAAAGCTTTATAGTTTGGTGAATATTTTGTTTAATGGAGCTGTCGATGTCACTTGTTATCGGGTTGGTTTTTGAAAAGTTGGCGAACATTTTGGCTGGTATTGATGTAAGTGACTTCTTCCAATGCTCAGACATCAATATTGATTGTGTGATTTATCTGTATGTTCTTCTTTAAATGATGAAGTTAGTTTAATAAGTCTATGAATATTTTCGAATATTTCTCTATAATTCATTGCTTTCAAATTACAATAGGTTAACAATACTAAATATAATAGAGTGAAAAACACATACTGTTCTATTATAAGATAACAACTACCATTTAAACAATTAAATCCAAAACCATTGGGTATTTCAATCAACAATGAATCTGATACTTGTCTCGACACTTTTCAATATATTAGGTTGGGAAAAAAGAAATCCATTATTTTTACGTGAACTTTATGTAACTTCTTTTGGATTCACTTTGTAAAAAGGTTTAAAACAGCTTTCATGTAGATTTTTAGGTCTTGCGCGTTACGACTGCTGACATGCGGTTAACTTCGATCATTTTTGATATTTTATAGACATTTTCGACGATGCTGTATCCACATGCGAGGTGCATCTCTAACATCAAAAATACCCGAACGGAATCGACGAAACAAAAATTGTACGTAACTGGTTGTTGTAGTCTTACATAGAACGATAAACACCTTTCACAATTTTAGCCACCCGGCTATCTTTTTCGCCGTTACAAGAGAAAAACGAAAATGTATCGAATTTTCTGTTTGTTGTCTTCCATTTTTAAAACCTTGTACTCGTAACTGAATGAATCAAACAAAAACCGCAAGAGGATATTTTAGTGTCAAATGTCACCTTTCCAACGAGCATAAATCCTGAAATTGTTTGATTGATACCTCCCGAGATATCGATCACTACAGACGTCTACCGAAAAAATAATGGATTACTTTTTCCCCAACCTAATATATACATAATGATGAAGGCTAATTCCAAACTGTACCTTAAAGTGAATGAGTTAAGCTACTCACTGTCTCCAAGCGACTCGTAATTTTGAACCATGGCCAATTGATGAGGTCATAACTCAGCTAATAACTTCCACGCTACACCAGTTGAAGGGCATTGGACATTACAGATTAACGTAGATATGTCCCCAACTCAGCAGCCAGATATGTTTTCCAGCAGCTTTGAGAGGGTGAATGTGGTCACCCTCCCAGCCACCCCCCGCGGCAGGCGAGTTTCACTTCGGAAAGTAGCATAAAACTACTGACCCGCTGGGAATCTGAGGTTTCTCAGCATGAGATTTTTAGACTCTTGGAAATAAGAAATAAATTGAGTAAATTGAAAGTCTTTCAATTCACTGAATGATCTAATGGCCATGGTCAGTAGCAATCTATATAAATAAAATCTTCATTTTGTGTCTTCCGAATTTTTAACAAATGTTAAATTGAGTATGGTACCACTGAGTGCAACAGAGCATATTCCATTCCAATTGTTGATTTTTTGACAAATATAGAATGTAGACATTGATAAATGTCAAAATTTTGATTGCAGCGTTTATAATCATTCTAAATCGCAATTAAACCTGATTTAAATTCGTCCACGTAAGCTCTGATAGACACTGTGCTGGAATTCTGTTCGCCTCAAAAACAAAAACATGCATGTTTTTTTCCCTCTTTTACCTTTCTTTTAAATTTTTCATTTTTATGTAATCACAGGAGATCTAAAAAATATGCGTGACATCAGAGATCCTCCTCTTTTCTATATTTAAACATATTTTCTTAAAATAACGATATTATTTATTTCTGTGATTTTTGAAAAAAATATCATTTCAACCCTTTTCTATAAATTGTGTTTCTGGAGCTCCTAATATGGTCCGAATCAAAAATGCATTGAGATTTAGATAAAAGGAGTTCTGATTTTAATATTTAATGGCTTCATGATTAAAGGGAATTTTTAAGCGTTTCAAATCTCATTTGAATATTTTTTACTTGATCTATATGAGAGGGTCTATTCACATTTCGTAGTAAAAGAAAAAAAATTTTGAATATTGCAAAAACAAATATCGTTATTTTTTCCATATTGCAATTTTTCCTAAAAACTAGCCACAACTTATGCACTGATGCCATGGCCTGCAAAATCTAATAGACTTTAACCGCTATTAATATAGAATTAATAAAGATTATATTGAATTATCACATATATATAATATTGCTTTTAATGAATTTAATCTTCAAAATAGTCATAAATGGTTTAGTCGAATTATTTTATTCAACTAAATTATTCAATATAAAAATAAAATTTTCTTTTGAATTATATGTTAAAATTATGTTCTAAAAATAAAATTAGGTTACTTTAAACCAACTATAAACAAAATTAGGATGTTGCATAAAATTCTCTATTTCACACAAATAAATTTCCTTTCACTTTATCCTAATTTTGTATTGTGGCAAATTAAAAAAATATCATCACATTGTTGCAACTTCATGCATGTAATAAATTTTAGTATGCATCATAACTATATATAATTTCTAATTTTACATAATACAATAAAATTTATTGTATCACGTAATATAAACATGTCATCATATTATATCAAATATATATTATATGTTAAAGAGAAGTAGTGGTGTTGAAATTAATGGATCGAGTATTTAATAAAATGAAAAGTAATGAATTCTTTTATAAATCTTTACTCTGGAAAAAATTGAACGAAATTAGGCTGTGTTTTAGATCAACTAGCATAGAGCTGAACTTACTGATAACTTTAATTTACTTAGATGAAAGAAATTTAATTAATTGCACATCATAAGAGCGAGAATACATGCACTATAAAAAGTAAAAATATTGCTAGAAATCATTCTGATTGAAGTCAAGATCTTTCAATGCTTTCATTTATAATTAATATTAATGTCAATACTATATTAATGTCATTTATATATATATTAATGTCATTTATAATTAATGTCAATATTTTCAATTTATAATTAATATGTTAATGATACATTAGAGCTGCATGAAGTACACTGGTTAATGATAGAGTTATTATAGTATATTAATAACTATTATAATATGTACCTTATAGTAGGATGATTAGTGACCTTTTTCATTTACGGCTAGAGGATCTGGATTCAAATTGCTGTAGAATAGTATGAACACTGATTATAATGTATTTCTTCTGATCATCAGTCAAGAGTTCCAAGTTCTTTCTAGAATTGTTGTTAGTAAGAATGAATTGTTTCGTATCTTTTCTATAGACCATGAGCATTTTCCAATCTAAAGACATGCCTATAGACAAGATTTTCTATTGACATGTGTCCGACATTCAACTAAAAATTATAATTAAAATGTCTTAAAATTGCACATTGCAAATTCAAAGTAAATATGTTAACATCTCTCTTAACCTTCTTGATTTTCATGTGTAAATTCAAAAGGAATGATGGTAAAATATTTGTTTAAAGGTTATTTGGTTTTTATTGTTGCTGAAGCATAATTTTCGAGGAAACTATCGAAACTATTTTCGAGGACCTCTAGAGACGTACTAAAACATACTTCTTTTGTATAAAGTACAATGTTTCATCTATATAAAAAGCACTAATCATCATCGATATGAAAATATTAAATCAGCCCTTCATAGTTCTTTCTTCTTAATTGTCTTATAATTAAAATCTCCTAAATTGTGTATTAGGAAGAATAAATTATTTCGTATCTTTTCTATATACCATGTGCATTTTCCGATCTATAGACATTTTCCAATCTATAGACATTTCTCGATCTAGAGACAAGTTTTATAATTAAAATATCCTAAATTTGTCTTAGAATTCAATAAAAAACTTCGCTAGTTTTTAGTTAAAATAGTTTTTTATTTTTTTATATATTGATCATATAGTTTTCAAGCTAGTTGTGGCAATGTGGTCGGAAAAAACATCGTTTTGATTGTTAAAAGATATTTGCTTTGATGATAATCAAAAATTGTTGCATCAGTAGAATTTAGGAACAAGAACTATCACTGCCAAATATTCTTCAATTGTTGCTTAACGTCTTTCCTCAGTTGCACAACAGCCCAGGGTGGATCCAGGCTGGTTGAACAATTTTTTTTTAGACCTATCTATTTTGGCTATGGTCTTCTGACTGATCCTTTTTAAAATGGCAAAATCCTATTCTAGGCAGTAAGCCCATCTATGATTGGGCTAGCTTTTGTTCCAGAGGGCCTGTTCAAGAATATTTTCTGGGTTGAACGTTCTTTGTTCATTCTAATAGCATGAACAGCCTATTTAATTCTATAGATTTTTATGTTCTTTGATGATAACAGGTTCTCTAAAGGCAGGATAAAGTTCTGATAGAGATTGAACAGAGAGATTGAGCATCTGTGCCATAAGCTATCAACTTATATTCCTCCGAAAAATTGCTCTTAGTATCCACCGACTCCAAGATAATTTTTATCTTTTTGTGTTATTGTCCAGCTTTTTGATGAGTATGCAATTATAAATCTGGTTAAGCATTTGTAAATTAATAACTTAGTCTTCCTTTTAATAAGGTTTGATTTTAGATGCTTCTTTTATCTGTAAAAACATCTGTTGGCATCAGTTGATGTAGATCTCATCATTTAGTTGTGATTCAAAATTGCAAAGGGTTGATTATATTAAACAATTTCGAGCTTACAGAAATGAGCTTCATTTAACGTATTCAATTAGAATACAACTAATCTATAGTGAAAGAGAAATTTAACACAGGCTTAGTTCTGCCTTGAATATTAGCATTTATTCAGAAATTCTCAAATTTTTTTCCAACACAAAGCTAATTTCATTTGATTATAAATGCAAACTAAATATTCTCTCGAAAAAGAAAATTGAATATTGTTTTAGTATTTGTTAAAATATTCTCAATTAAAATTTCCTATACCAATGGATTTCCTTAACATCAAGTGATAATTGTTAAAAATATTTTTATTTGTATAAAATGTTTATGATTATAATAATAGTGGATTGGTAAGTAGCATGTTTAAAACAGTTTTAATGAAAATTTAAAAAATATAGTATTAATAATCTAAAATCCTTAACAATTTTCCGATCTGATTATACTTAATATTTCAGTTTTTGAATTTTGCTCCCTCGTGATACGGGATTAAAGCCAACTGTCTATTGCTATACGACAGGGGTGGCCAAACTTTTGGGATCTGAGGTCTACTCCACATTTGAAAAATCGAAGGCAGTCTGCCAATAGCAGAGCTAAATTAACGTACATATTTATTTTCGGTAACAAGAAAAAACGGTAAGTTATGTAATTTTTCTAAAAAAAATTTAATATTCACAAAATAAAAATTTACTGACAGAAATAATCAAAGTATTCGTATATATCAAAAACTGACCATCTATTCACTTCGTTTAGTTGAAATTTGGCACTGTATACCTGCGACAATTTTATCATATTGTGGCTGGTACGAGCTTATTGCAATGCATAAACACGAAATTAAATGTTCATCTGTTAAATGCGACCAATGTTTGTTTTTTGTTCATGGTTGAAAAAGCAGATTCGCAAAGATACATCGATCCAAAGTATGATTTCAAATACAAAATCAATTTGTAAATATTTGGAAACGTTTCCTCAGAAATTAATTTCTAAAAATCAGTATCGCTAAATATGGTCTAGATTTAAGAAATATATCGCATCTTAATTTAATAATTTCTTCCTCGACCGTGACTGATGTGGTATCAATTAAATGTCATATTTTTTTAGATACTCCATCGATGTTGACATTTTCATTAAATGAAATATCATAAAATAGAGTATTTCTTTCAACGTAATTAGGTCAGCACATCTTATTTCAAATTCTCCAAACAAAACTAGTAAGTATTAAGCGAAATCTTCTTAGTCTCGGTTTGGATTACAGATGCACTCTTCCTCCATGTTTTTGAAGTTTCTCAATTCATGTTTTCTTAATTGAGATGCATACCTTTCGATAGCTTTTTTGAATGTTTTAATCGCGCTCATCATGTCCGTTTTAAATCGTAAACCTTTAATCATGAATCTTTAAATCGTAAATCTTTGCACAGTTTGTTTTGGGTTTTACAGCGTAGACTGTAGTAAATTTTTATTTTCAACAATTCATTGATTCTATGTCATAAATTAAATTGTTAATATCAGAGGTCATTATCGGGATGGTCACGTGGACTACCTAAAATGTCTTCGCGGTCGACGTCTTGGCCACCCCTGCTTTACGAGATGATTGTTCAAATCTTCTACAACAGCTTTCGGTTGCTTGGATCTCCTTGTGTCAAGTATTTCTTTCTTTAAATATCCTTAATGAAGTTTTTTCACAACAAAAATCTTCTTAAAGCAAACTTAAAATACATTTCAAATCTGATCAAAGATAATAAACTTCCTAATTTGTCATGTAAAATAAATGGAACTTAAAAATATTGTTCAGTTTGAATACAGTTTAAATCAACTTATTCTTATTTTAAAGAAAGAGATGAGCAGTTAGAAGAAAGATAAAAAATAATTACGTAAAGCGATAAGCGATTACAGGAAGCGTTTAACACTGATGAACCTTTAGTCAGTAATACTTTAAAATGCATAAAGGCATATGTGTGCATATCTTTTTTACTAAGAAATATTAACTATCTCATACCAATTAGGAACATTATTCGAATGTTCTTCGATTCCACTGGTGTGGGTGTATTGAGTATTTATCCATTAGTTAAATCCCACAGCAACACTTTATGACAAGATTGGCAGACACTTCTTAATTCTGAATGGCGTTTCTAATAATAAAATTCTAGTTCCCGCTCCCTGAGAGAACGTCTGAGCGAATTGTGGATCCACCCACATAAATATTAACACATATGTGTGTGTGTTTTCATACACATTTATATTCCTCATCTCTCCTCAAGTGGATATCGCAAAAAGTTCTGGAGGAAAGAATTTCTTCACCGCCGGAATGCTACATTAGATCGAATCATCGAGCCCGAGTTCGAAGTATAAGGTGTATCATAGTTATTTCTCGAGGGATCTTTTCGAATAAAACCTTTCATTTACTGATGCTCCATCCACTTGCCCCTTCTCTACCCCACCCCTTTCATTATATTCTTGCAGGCAGAAAACCCCTCTACTTGTCCAATGATCGCGGAGAAAGTTTCAGTTTTCTTACAGGAGGGAAAAAGCGATGAATATTTCAGTTTGTTTTGTGGCAGCAGTGTCGCTCGGCGGGAAAAAGAAGACAAGAACCTTTCGCCGATGCCATCTCTCTCGATGTAATGTCATCAGATAGGTCCATAAATAAATAACGAATTCTCTGATTGTGAAAGATATTGGACGAGCAAGCGACAGACGACTTTTCTGGGAAGAGAGAGAAAAAAAATCGAAAGAAAATGGTGTTGGCTGATTTCTCGGTGCACAAAAATGTTCTTATTTCCAATTCCCCGAAGAAATAATGCTGCTTTTCAAAAATGAATCTGTTTTCAAACGGTTACAGAGAAAAATATTAGAGTATGTGCAAGTATTCATTAGATTAGTACAATCCCAGCAAATCCAAAAGAAGTAGCACAATCATTTTGGTTATTATTCTTAGTTTGGAAAATCTGTAAAAACAGAACATAGCCATGATCATTGTGAATAATTTATAACAAAAAAATTACGTCACAATACATTTAACACAATACATTTTTCTCAAAAATATTTTTCGATTTGAAAAAATTATAGAGGAATATATTAGTTGAACTAACTATAGGACAAAATAGTACAAAATATATTTTACATTATTCACAGTGAGTAAAATTTGAATTCTTTGAACAATTTCGTAGTTCTTTTCCTATGGGAAATTTGTTATCTACTGAACTCTCTTTCTTGAAATATTATCAAAGAAACGAAAATATTCCATCCAATAACTCTTAAAAGCTTTTTCACGTAATATACGTATTTTTAAAACTTAATATTATACATTTAGGTGACAAGACAAAAATGTACAATTCTAATTCTTCGAATGCATATAACCATAAAACAGCAATTATTACCAATTAAGTATCCTTGGAAAGAGTTTACAGTATTTTGCATGTCTTAATTATTATTTCTGATGGATTACAATATTGTGATGATTTACAGAAAGAGTTTTTTAGAGAATAAATTCAAATTATAGAATTTTCTTTTTCATTACTTATGGCAAAATTATTCGAATGACATTTAATCATAAAGTTGTTGTATAATTACTCAAAATAATCTACTCTTCTCTTGAATATAATATTACAAGTTGTTTCCACAATTTAAAGTAATAATTCTCTCTCTTTATTTAAGCATCTTAAAAGAAAGATTTATAGAAAATAATAGTCATATCAATTATTTAAATAATTTAAAAACAGATATAAACCTAACATATTTTTATAATAATTATAGGAAAGTAATTATTCTATTTAAAAAAGATGTAAAAGCACGAATCAAAGATATTTTCTTTTTTTTTTTTTTTTCATTTGGAAATCTTTTACGTATATTTCTGTATTTGGAGCAAAAATATTAGTTCATTCAAATTTCCAATTATTTAACTTTTCAAAAATTGTTTACTTACTTTTCTGGTTTATACACATCATTTTTCCTACATTATGAAAGTTATCAAATGATAATTTGAGTGCATTTTCTATTCCAAGTCATGTACAAATTTAAAAAAAAAGCTTCTAGAAAGTCACAATAAACATTTTTTCTATAAAAATACAAAGATTATTACTAGTAAATACAGATTTAACTGTTTCTGCATTTTCTGGATCATTTGTAATTAACTTTAAACTTATTTATGCAAAACAAAAGAGGCATTTTCACATGTGACTATAATAATAAAAAATTTATTGGTATTTATGTAAATACATGTCGTTTTATCCAAACTTCGTACCATGCTTGAATGAAAAAATTTGCCAAGAAAGATAAATGTTTATTAATGAAGTTAAATAAACAGTAAAAACTGGTGTAATTGATGGTATTCAGGAAATCTGTTTTAGAAAACGAAGAAAGTTAAAATTAAACCCAGTATCATGATATGGCCACATTTTGGTTTTCTTGACAAAGGGCCTAGAGTACGATACCTATGTGCCGGTTAAGCGGTCAACCTTCAGTGGCTAGTTCCCAAGTATGTTTAGTACTCAGTTTTATCAACCGACTGAAGGGATGAAAAGCTAAGTCAACTTTGCTTTTGCCCAATGATCGAACTTAGGATCACTACCACTAAGCCATCAGTATTCGTTAAGGAGAAATTCTTTTAAATAATTTTCTTTTTTATAAACTTATAGCCCAAAATCATATTATTATATAATTAATTACATCAACCAAAAATTTTTGATTTAGAGAGTAATTTTTGTAAAGTAATTTTTGCATAAAAATAAATATTGCATTTTCTTATATTGTTAATTTTTTAAATTGTATTATTGAAAAACTTTAGTTTAGAATTTTTTACCGTACTTGAATCATCATATGCTTTGAGCATCATTGTGTCAGACACTGTAACTATATATTTTGGCATTAGCAAGTTCCTTTGTGGCCTTGAAATTTTCACTATTCAAATTTAAGTTTCATTTTCTGTTTTCAGATATTCTTTATTGAAAATTTCTTCCTTTTATCATTAAATACGAATACTTTTGTCATCAGTACGAAAATAAGTCGAAAACATCAATTTATATTCATTTAAAATTGATCACACGAAAACTAATCAATTGAAATATTTCCCAATTGCTTTATAACAAGTACAATTGAAATCGTTGAGCAAATATGCATTCGTTAGACGTAACAGTATTTACTTCGTTTAAATGATGCCTTGGCTTTATTATCATTGTAATTTTTATTGATCAGGGAAACTGTAGAAAAAAACAAAGTTAATTTTTAAATTGGATTCCAATGTTATTCTAATTTTTATCAATGGATTTTTTTTGGTTAATATTGTTAATATTCATTAATATTAACAACTACTATGAACAAAAGCAGAATTTTTAGTAAATTACACATTTATCTGTATTTTTTCAATAGTGGTAACCTATATTGTCTTATAGTTGCATATGTTTCAAAAAATTAATTTACTCATATGGAAACATATTAGTAAGAATTGAAGTATTAATTCGTAAATATTTGAAGAAACAATGGAATATCATGTTTTGCGTCTAAGTGATTTTGCAAGTAGTTTCATTTATTAGTTAGTAGTTCCTTTGATTTAAAGTAAAATATTTCTTTCAAATGCATTCCTTTTTTCCCCTACATCAGTCAAAACTATAGAAGTCCAGAGGCGTAATAGTAGCTCACAAGGCACAGGTCCAAAGTTCGATCCTCGGGTTGGGTAAGGTTGATTCAGCTTTTCACTTACTTCAGTGAGTACCAAGCGAATGCTTATGAGCACAGTGGGTTTTGCGTTAGGCTAATCACCTAACTGGGGACACATGCTTCGAGCCCAGGGCCCTTTGTTATGAAAACAGATATGGGTACTGTAGACCTTGGTCCCATTTGAGTTGTGGTACTACTGAGTTTACTTTAATGTTAAAATTGCACTATAAATATAAATAATCAACTGTTATATAAAATTTACGAAACATTATCAGTTCAAATAGTTACATTTCTAATCTATAAAATCAAAATGATAAGGACAATGAAAAAGTTCAATTTCATCAACAATCATAAAATAACGAATATATTTAAATTGTAAACTATTGCTTAAGTCACGATTATTTGAATATCAAATTATAATCGAAAAATATTTTAAGAAAAAAAAAAAAAAAGAAAGCTTTTTAATAGTCATTTCTTATAAACGTTATTGGTTAAATAACGGTTATAAGAAATGATTGTTTAATGCATAAAAAAACCTTTTTTTTATTTCTAAATTAAAATCTAACAATTTTAATGTAAGGATTGATTTACTTCCTTTTTTCGTTACCATGAACACAATCCTATGTTTTCAATCATCTTTTTTACCCTTATTTGATCTAATAATATAAATTTGGAACCCAATGTGTTGTTGGCATATATCATCTCTGCTTCAAAAACGATGAAAGTACTAACATCATATTTTTTAAAACTTTTGCTCATCTATTAAATACACTCAAGTTTTTCCAACGCCAATAAAAACAACTCGTTAGAAAGTAACTTTATTTCGAAAAAATCTTTTCTTCGTTTTCCTTTATTTAATTCTTGTCATTTCCAAGTATAAAAAGAGAATCTTTTTTCGTCGAGTTTCTCGCAAAAATATATAAATAAATAAACGGCAGGGGGCGCAATTATAAACTTTTTTTTTATCGTTTGCTACACTCACAACTCGTTCATAGAAAGCAATTGTTCCATGGTTTGTGTAATTTTAAAAAGTTTGAGAATGGACTTCCCGCTATGTGTCGCCCTCTAAAAAGCAGAGATAGCTTTTTCATTTGTGCTGCCAGATGCTGAAATGTATGTTTATACATTTATTTTCTATGCCCCCTGCTGGCAGCTTTCGGCAACTGTTTTTTGAAACGTTGGGTGATTTAAAGATATGGCAAACAGTCATAATTTCTTTCTTAAAGAATTGGCTATTAAGACGATGTAACTTTATTTTTAATGTAGGTCATAATCCAAATTAATCAATTAAGTATTAATTTAAGCAATTCAAATGTTTAAAATGTGCAAAAAAGGTATCTGAGGGCATAAACTTTCTTGAGAACAATCGGATTTTTGCGAAAAGTAGATTTTTTTTTAGATGTACCTTAAAAAGCTGATTGTTTTTGTATAAAAGATTTTTAAAACCATATAAAATAAACATATATTTCTTATTTTTTTTATATTTTTAGTATAAAAAATTCATTTACATAAGCATACGTAAGAAATTAAACATTTTATTACAACATAAAAATGTTATGTTCACCAAAATTCTTCAATAATATATTTTAACGATAAAAATTTCGAGAATAATTAATTCACATAAAAATTAAAATGATTGAAAAAGTTTATATATAATTATTCAACTGTAATATAATGTTTTATTTGAATTATAATTTTTATATTCAGGATTTAATTTTAGTTCTAATTTTTGTATTCTGTATTTCATTTGAATTCTAATTTTTGTAGTCAAAATTTCATTTGTGTTCAAATTTTCAGATTTCATTTGAGCCCTAATTTTTATATTCATGTTTAATGTGCATGTGCATTTTTGAATACCAACCTTTTATTATAGAATCACAAAATATACGTATTTAACAGGATTTTTAAGTGCCCTCTATCACGTAAATGACTATTGAACAAATAAAAGTTGTACAAAGAAGGGTGGTGCATGGAAAATTTACTTTTATTTAAAGCTTAGAATTGATCGGATATTTCCATAAGAATCTTTGAATAGAAATACATTGTTAACATTTAAAATATCAAGTCTACATTGCCTATGTAAATAGGTAAATACACAACGTTTGATTAACTAAAGGTACAGTATAAGCAGTTAGAGCTAATTAAAGAAAGAACGCGGCAAACAACAGAATTATGTTTTGTTAAATATGAACCAGAATGGAGAACAACTAAGAATAACAAATATTATACCATATAAGACAGTTAAAAGCACACTAATATAACAATTACATTAAATTTTTATACAAAGTTTTACACAGCTAAAAATTGTTACACCATAAATAAGAAAAAGTGCATATAATTTAATCAATAATTATGTGCAAGAATTCTATTTTATTAGCTCACTCACACTCTAAAGTTTCTTTAATAAAAGCATGCGAATAAAAAATTTTCTTACGAATTTATATTAGCAATTATATATAAGTAAAAGAACGAATTTATTTTAAGAATATTCTAGATAAATGTTTTATGAAATTTCAGTTTCGGATAAAAAATTTCGTACTTATTCCCAAAATTATTTGCAGGAAATAAAAATGGGGAGGGGGGCAGGAAATGGACTCACAATAAAGGAGTCATTAAAATTCATATACATAGATAACACTGATATAAAATTAAGAAACAGTTTATTGTTAAAAATTACAGAAATAAAATGGAATTTTGCTGTGCATATTATAGGTGAATATAGGATACAATAAATCTGCAACGGTATGTGTATATACAGTATATTGAAATTCTGGTTTTTATATTGGCTGCACAGGATTTCTAATTTTGTATTTCAAATTAAGTTCATTAAAGACATGAATATAGTTAAATTTCATATACTTATTGATCTTGAAAGGGTTCTGACATGCTATATATTACTTCCATTGCATATAGACTAGCATTGTTTTGTTGGTAAATAGCTCTTGAAATTTGTTCCAAAAAGATAATTAATTGGCTGACGGATTTCTTGATTGATCTTTGATGTTTTTATTAATTTCTTTGAATCATTCTTAGGATTGATTAAAATAATGAAAATGGTACTCCCGACTTATATTTTACAAATGAATCTATGTATCAATCCATATGAAGGCAAGATTAAAGTATTCCTCTCGGAGTCTATATCATCAGAGTTTAAACCAAATTTAAATTTATCGTGACTATAACCTGACCATTCTCTAATACAGAAGTATTTGAAAAGCTCTTAGTCAACGTACTGATTCCATTCTTTTCTAATGTACTAAAATGCACTGCTTCATCGGAAAATGGCATTGATATGAAGTGCCATTACTTTCAACTTCTTATAATTCCTAGCAATAGTAGCAATAGTTCAAAGAAAATTTATTTATATAGCAATAGTTCAAAGA
>JAPDSC010032404.1:792-24799 GCA_026290005.1 Latrodectus geometricus
TATATATATATATATATATTTATATATATATAAATTAATTACATAATAAGCACAACTTTCATAGTTTTTATTTAAAATAATTAAAAACTATGAAAGTTGCTTTTAATGTATTTATTTTAAATATACATTTATATATATAATCTTAATTTATTGATTTCTTAAGTATACATGAATAATTAAGCTATAAAAACTTAAATTTTATAAAATATGAATAAATATTAAATATAAAAGAATAATAAATGAATAATGAATAAATATAAAAGAATAATTATTATTATTCTATAATTTAATAAAAAAATTTAATGAAAAATTCTCTTTAATTTCACTATTCATAATAAATTTCTGGATTAAAATAAATTATTTACAATATGACCCTTTGTTATTGTTATCCGGAGGGTAAAAAATATCTTAACTTGGAATACTTAACATATCATAATTTATTCGATTTTGATTGTACAGTTTTTCTGGATTCATTGCTTAGAATAGTTTTAGTAAGTATAAGTGAATATATAAGAAAATCACGTGAGCATTTATCTCGTCGTTTTTAAGCGAATGGATTTAATAATTCTTGTAATTTTTAAATAATGAATTCCTTTTTTATACATTTTTATGATTGAAAATATTTATGGATGAAAATATTAACAATTGAAGAAACATCTATAGGACTATTTTATGGGCAAAAACCTTTTCTACTATATGGGTAAACAGCCTAACAGCCGAAGAATATTAGCTTTTAGCTTATTTATTTTGAAACTTATTAGTATTGATCGCAATTATTGCTATCCGGGAGAACTACATCTTAATAGTGAGACGCATACACGTGTCACAAAGGAGAAAACCTTGAAAATTCTCAAGCACTCAGTTTGGTATGATGAAGGTAGAAACGCAACATCCATTATTTAACGGTATCTGGTATCGCACCCTTTCTTTCCACGTTGAAGAGGCATGGACAACCTAACAACATGCACGTTGTAATATAAATCACAAACATACATCGAAGTAAATATTGTAAGCATAACAAATTAAATATATAATAATTATTTCATTTTATCCACATCAAAATTTATCAGTCTTAAATTCAAATGTCACCACTACGTTGCCCTTACGGTGAAATTTAGAATTTCTGTGGTTGGTACATTTTCTAGACATAGTTTTAATTTACAAATATTTTTGTGGAGATAAAATTCTAATTAATTAGCTTTTTTGAAATCTCTGACAAAAAAAGCATTATATAAAAGGTAACTCCTAAAAGAAATTAGTTTCAGTAATAGCTAAAAATTAAAAAAATATATATATTTCCATCATTATTCGGATTTTGCTCTCTTTAAACATTTTCTTCATTTAGTGAGTAATAACATAGATGTGATCCGAATTCATCGGAAGGATGCTTTGAGTATGACATTTTCATGGTAGATTTTTATCCGCAGACAACATTTAATTTTTTTCAATGACATCTTAAAAGCTTTCCTCACCAGTTATCAGCTGTTTCGCGTCTCGAGCTGGACTGGCTACGATTGGATGATTTGGCATGTAAGATGTTTTTAAGTTTAATTTAAATCTTAGTTACTTAATCATCGCATAGTATCGGACAGAAATAATTTCACATTTACAATAAATTATGAATTATTTTTCTGCATCAAGCTTTTATTTGTTAATGTTACTATAAAAATGCGAAGTAGACATTTGAATTTATCTTTTACCATCATTTACAAAAACTATGTTAATAACATTAAGTATATAAATCCACAAATGCGTAATCTGTAAATTTTCAGTTAATTCTGAGGATAAATTTAAAAAACATTTAAATCGTCCTTGCCGATGTAAACTAACCATAAAGTGGATGTTATGATTTATTTATTGCTTGCATAAACAATCAAATATTAATATTTAACGTGCCTTACATGCTCATGAAATAAATTTATCTTTACTTGATGATTATTAAGTATTTATTTTTTAATAGCGGTATCAAGAGAGATAAATTTCCAATAATATATAAAATAATCCATCCCACTAAGATATTGGCCAACATTTTCTTTCCAACTGCTCATTCAAGAGCTAATCCCACTGACAAATTGACTTATTTTTGATGGGTGGACAAAATAGTATATTCAACATTATTGGTGCAAACGATTTTTGCTTAGCTCACAAACTCACGTGCAATACGTACACATGATCAATAAATTAACGTACACATGATCTCAACTGTAACGAAAGAAACAACCACTTTATGGTTAATAAATCCTGAAATAATTACGGTTTTCATTAATGCTTATTTATAAGTACTTGATATTGCATATGGTCTCTTTTTGAGATAAAAAAAATAATCTTTGGCAATCGTAGGTTTTTTACTATTTGAGCAAATATATATCAATCATTGCTTGTATTTTATTGATTCTAAATGAAATAATTAAATCTGGGAAAGATTTTTGTATTTCTTTTTAGAGAGAGAGAATTAAGTTTAGTCAGAATTTTTAAATAACCTGAATTCCTTCAATTAAAATTTTTTTACAGTAAAAGAATTATTAGAAACAAAAAGGAGATAAAAATTATGCAAAATTATAATTCTTTTACAATAAAAGAATTATAATATTGCGTAATTTTTATCGCTATTTTTGTTTTTGTTGAAATCAAGATAAATCATCAATTTTTATGGTGATAAACGCCACGCATTTTTAAGTTTCAAATCTTTTTCATAAAGGCAAATTTTTATCAAAAATTCGTGTTTTCGATTAATACTAAATGCAAAAGAAATCTAATTTCGAAAATGCACTACGCTTGTCAAAAAGAAAACAACACGAAACGCCGCTCTAGGGCACTGACTTACTTCTCAAAAACCCTTTTAACTGTACCAAACGGTAAACTTCCACCCTACCGACACCAGCCACCAAGAACAGGTATGCCTTTGATCTGTGATGACGTCAGGATTCGCGAGCGGTCGCGGGGAAGCTAGGTAACGAAGTTAATCACCGAAATGATAGGCTTTCCTTCGGGTGACGTCACGAAGACGTCATCGATCGTGCCAGATGAGAGAGAAGTTGTGCGAGTTGTTAGGAGGCACAAAACTTGGCGCAAGGGTACTTGGTAATGAATGTGATGGGAGTTCAATTAAGTACTGGGCCCGATAATCGATTATTGAGCATTTGCCTTTGGCGTTTATAGGTCGGGGATGAGGCCGCCTAAGCCCTCCTTCCTTAAAGAGCCATAAATGAGAAGGTGGGGGGGAGGGATCAAGATTCGAATCATACTGGGGGTTCGAAAGCGAAGAACTGAAGTCGAAAGATTGCAAACGAATGTCGAACTATAAATTTATTAATTTCATAAATACCGCCAAAATATCAGCGAAAGACGTTATTAGTTTTAATTTTTGCAAATTGTAAATTATTCAAAGCTCGCATTATAGCCGATTGTTCTATGGTATTCTGCATTAATACACGCAATCACTATAAAAGATAAACTGAAATCCTTTCTGATAAAGATATTAATATCGATTGTTCTTCGGATTTCTTATTTTAAATTTCACTTTTGAATCATCATTTTTAAATTTAAATAGTTATTGAGGTTGTTATTTAAGATAGTTGATGATAGTTTAAAGATAGTTATCATAGATGAGTTGATGTTTAAATTGTTAATAGTTATTGACATGTTAAATAATCCCAGAATTCGATTACGCTTTTTTTTCTTTTTTATTAAATTTCTTAAATGATCTGCTAAATGATTTAGATTATTTTCTTATTAAAATATATTCTTGATTCTTCTGTTATATTACCACACTTTTTTTCTGATTAGTTTATTATTTGATTAATTATACACCAAATAATAAACTAATTTGTATTATTTGTTAATCAAATAATGTATTTCTGATAATTTGATTATTGTGAAATTCTTTAATCCCTTGTAAGAGAAATAGTGCATACGTTAGGTTAGTTTCAATTATTTTCATTTTGTCATAATCTTGGTTCTTCTATAAAGATCGTTCATAAATATTATTTGTGATTATCGGATTTTGGAAAATCAGATAATCTTGTGCGATAGTACCTTGTAGTTTAAATTATTTTCTTTTGTGTGGGTATCTTGGCATTTCTGATTTATAGTACACAAACGTTATTTCTAATTATTTAATTTATGCAAAACTTTTGGATTTTTATTTTATTTATTTTTTATTTTTTTGTGCTTGATAGTACTTAAATAAAATTTCATGTTTTTCCATATATTTGCTTTTATTATTATTTTTAGATCTTTCAACAAATAGTGGTCGTATTAATAGTTATTTCCAATATTTGCTTTTAGTAAAACTCTTAACTTCAAATATCTGTTAAGTATTGTTTGAATATATTTAGAAAGGCATTCGTCAGAATTCAGTTTTGATTATGCTTTTCCAAGAAAATCAATACAGCTTTCAAATATAATAATTCTACCAGGATTAGAATGTTTTCGATTTATTTCGTATTAGTACATTCATAGAACACCTTCCTGGCAAGGCTCGATTATATTTAAAAAGGGGAATTCCCCATTCTTCAAATGTTTTTGTACTTTAATGAAAAGTTATTGAATCTATTTGGCAGTATTAAATGAGTATATCCTCCAATCTTAGAATATTCTCAATTGTTTTCTTCTTAAAAAGTTTTTAGAATTGTAACTGGACAGCAAAAAATATATATTTGAACTCAAATTATTTTTATTTGTGCACATCTAGATCAAAGATAAGTTCTAATAAACTATAATTGCTCGTTTGTATTAAATTATTTTTGCGTATCTTTCATAATGTTTCAAAAATAAAGTTATATTACTCGTAGAAAGTACAAACGAATTAATAATTTAGGAAAATGTGCTGAATACTAACTTTTATGATTAGTTTTGTTTACAATAATTATTATATTTTTGACTATGTTAAAGCTAATGGTTCAATATCGTTATGTGAAATTCCAATTAATATAAATTTTGATATACAAGGATTAGATTATTTCTTCGTGTATTTCTAGAAGATAATTTCTTTTTAGATTATCAATTAAGCAATTACATAAGAAATACGTAATATATCTTCAGTTAAAAATTGTAATAAACATAATTGAAAATTCAATTGAGTAATATGAAAACACAAATGTGTTGAATTAATCATTCAAATTCAGAAAATATATTATGAATATATATAAACACTTTAACAGCAAATAAGTAAAAGCTATTAAAATTTGAAATATTCTTTTAAAAATTTTATTCCTAAATTAAATTTAAATAAAATTTCGAAATTTTAAAATTGTGTTACACGCATATTGGTTTTACAAACTAAAAATTCAATATTTATTTTTAAAAATTTAACTGTACGAAAAAATTAACATTTTTTAGTTTAGTCTCAGAATTATATTTTTACTAATAATGGTGCAAAATTAACATAACTTGGGATTCGACTTTCTAGCTTAAAATATAAAAGTTAAGGATTTAAAATAGTTTTTCAGAAAAAAAATTTAGATGAATTTGATTTTTCATCACTTTATAGTGTTTCAGTAAAACTAATTAATTAATAATACGCTTCGTCAATTGATTTCCTGTAATAACAGGTAGTGTATTGATAGAATCGGACTTTTCTTTTAAATTGTGAATCAATTCGAGTTTCGCAGATAAAAATGCCACAATGATTTTTTAAATAATTATATATTAATTGGTTTGTGCATTTAAGTAATTTTATATATTTCTTATGAAAGACAGTATTCATTAAAATGATAGTTAATGAGATAAATTTGACTTAAGTGTATCAGACTCGTCTGCTCTTGCACTTTTCCGAGAAAAGGTAGTGACTGAATGATCTTCAGTTCAACAGTTTGCGGCTTCAATTCCTACCTTGGGTGTGGATGATGTATTTGTTAAGAACTTAATTTTACCTCTACTCTTGCAATTAAAAAATATCGTACATTTGTGAAGATAGATTATAGATGTTTACTCCGCGGTATATAGGAGACTTGTTAAAAATAGGAAATGTGATTTCGAGCGTTTTTAAAAATTAATTTTAAAATTCATACATTTTTTAAAAATTCATCAAAGGTGTCAGAAAAATGGCTGCTTGACAGTAGTACAACGAGGTGGTCATGGGACAAACACCATGGATCTCTATTTTCGAATAATTGCAAAGTTCTATTTGATTTAGTAGATTTTAAACTGGTGAACAAGAAGTTTAACTTTTTATAAACTATTTTTGATTTTAACCTTGATCGTTTTGTCTTAAAATTTTATTTTCAAAACAACATCCATGACAAAATTATCGATATCAAAAATAAACTATAATGAAGTTATAACAATTCTGGATTTTAAAATTGTCACGAAAAATAATTTCTGCTTACTCATGAAAATAATTTCAAACCTGATAGTTTTATTAGTGGAGTTTGTAAAACAGTGCTGAATATATTTAATTGCAGTGAAGATAACACGTCACACCAAATTAAATATCATCAGATTTAGACTAAAGCACAAATTATTTATATATTATTATACATTTAGTCTAAATTAAAATTATATTTATAATTTAGACTAAAAAAACGCACAGCAAATATCTTGTCGAATCACACTAATTCTAATATAGATTACTTGGTAAAAATTTACACAAATTTAAAATCGATTAAGTTCTGACTCTAACATTTATTAAAATTAAATGTCTCCTGCATAATTTAATTGTAAGAAATTTCGCAAATGTTTATTTATAATAAAACTTAAGTTTATGCATAAATTTTACCATTTTGTTTCATTCCATTATTTTTCGAATCTCCATTATTCAAATTTATTTGCGAAAAAAGATGTACTATATGTGTAAAGATTCTAAAAAATCATGCCATAAATAAATTTTTTTTAAATTTTATTTGGTTTTTAACATGTTGGAAGATTTGGAAATGAGATGTATGGCATATTTATTTCAGATTATAGCACTTCTGAAAAACATTGGTCTACCATAGATTGACTGACTATAAACCCTTTAATTGGACTATATATTTGCGCTAATCATTCCGTATTATAAAATAAATAACACGGTATGTCCTTGTACTATGATTTTACTACATAATTAATAAGAAATTATAATTTATATAACGTAAATTGTTTTATTTTTCATTGATATGCAAATAGTGCATCAGTAATATAGTTGAAAAAAATCTAAAATGCCATTTTTTTTTCTTAAAATTACAAAGTTGTGAAAAATGATGCATATTTTTCTGCGAAGTTTGAAGTGCATCTTACAGTGTTATTTAAGATGTAATTCATTTTTTTTTCCCAACCAAACTTTTATATGGAGCACACAATCATGTGAAGCAGATTCGATTCCAAGTAGATCTTCAATGTGGAGGGGTGGGCGCTGGAGAGAAAAAAAAAATAACATTTCCACGACTTTTAACGCGGTAATTTACTCTTTTCAACCGACAGAACATCTTTCTCCGCACATTATCGATAACAACGCCACAAAACCTGCCCATCATCGGAATCGAAATCTTTTTCGGGTTGTAAAAGAAGGGTAAAAAGGGCACCCGAAATCTGTAACTAAGGGGTGAGCAGCGGAGGGTGCACGCCGGGTCGAGAAAGCGAGAGAAAATCTTTTTCTCTCTCCTCTCTTTCCCTCCACCGCTTCCCTCAACTCGTTCACCTTTACCTGGTGGACGAGGAGCTAAAAATAGCTCGCTCGTTCCTCTTTCACCCCCGCATCTGCCCGGTTGCGCCACAGGGATGCCCGCCCAACTGTCCCGAGCATCTCTCTCCCTCGCAACCACACCCTCTCCACGGATTCCTTCTCTATTTTGAGTCGATTTCGGTCTGGCCGTTACATCGGCGTATTCTGATCGTTCGCCTCCACCCCCGACATCAAATGTGAGGTGTAATCGTTAAAATCCAATCCGTTTGTTACGCAAGAGGAGATTCTGACTTCGAAAGTTCAGACACAATGACCTCTTTTTTTTCTCTCTCTTTCCTTATGTCCTGATATTCCCGCAGTAAAAGCCTTTTTGGAGATTTTCGCTTTCTTTTTTCCTAACACTCATTTTAGTTTTTTATTTATTTTTTTTTTTTGGTACTTTTTCTATTATAAGGACCAGGTTCAGATGTCGCCAAATCCAAAGTATTTGGCGGAAAATTTGAATCATAAAAATAACCTCCAAAATATTTACGATTCTCTATCATGATAAAAATTGCAATAAAATTAACTTCGCAAAAAGGCGTTTTTTTAATATATATATATATATATATATATATATATATATATATATTAACTTATTGGCGATGGTAGCAATATTTTGGCAGAGAATTTGTATTTAATAACTGAAAAATACATCTTTTTCTCTGTTTTCAACAGAGCGTAATTTACCGTACTCTTTATTTTAATCTTAACCATATTGAATAAGAGATGAGTGATTGGAAATTTTCCAGGTTTTCTCCCTTGCGACTCGTAAATACGCATAATATGCGGTTGCTATTAAAAGGCTTTATAACATCCTTTGGCAGACTGTTCAATGCGTTGTGCAAAATGCTCCTATTGTTTTATCAGTACAGCATTTGGAGGTAGTTAATCTTACTTTTTTATTAAAAGATCCAAATTTTAACCTTCAAGTGTTTGTTAGTTTTAATACCAATTTTAAAATACAAAGGTTTTATTATTTAGAATTATTGCTATTTACATATTTTTTTTCATCTTTTTCTAAAACAGTAATAAAGTATGACTTTTATGCCAAAACTCAATTAGTTTTATTAACAATATATTTCAATAATTTGGCAGTGAATGTAATCAAGATATTTTTTATAAATAAAATAAATTACGTTTTTATATCTTTTCAGGAAGCGTAAAAAATTATAAATAACACTTTTTATTTTTTGTAGTTTTTATTTTAATATACTTGACAATATATAGTAGATAGCTGAATATCTCAAACCTATTCATAAGGTTTCAAAAATCTATAACAAGTTTGCTTTATGGAAATTCTTAGACTTCAAAAGGTTATTTTAAAATTCAGAGAGCAAAAATTTAACTTCTTTCTTAAATTTTTTTGTTTCTGGCTGGATTCGAACCTAGGATCTTTTATTTAAAAGATCACATTTCTACAAGTGATTAATTATAAAATCCTTTAATTATAATTGTGAAATTATATTTATTAAATTATATTAATAATGTAAAAATTGTATTATTATATTTATTATTTAATTATATTTATACATAATGATTATTTTTTTAATTAATTAAAAAATAAATGAAAAGTTGCAAAAAATATTTCTTTTTATTAACAATGAATACGTTATTTAAAAAATTTTTGAAACTTAAAGTATTAATTGTAAATTTAAAATGCGAAACACAGAGTAGGCTATTGAAAATGTATTGCAATAATCAACTAAATACTTAATAAATAAAGAATAAGATTAGGCTGATATATTTTTATAAAGATATATCGAAAAACACACTAAAGTCATTTATATATTTTTCACTTGAAATAATTTAGAATTTTGTTGTGTAAGGATTTCATATTTAACTAACTTGCTCCCAAACCTAAACCATTAATTCTGAAACCGGACGTAAACATGTTTTAACTACTTCCCCCATTAACTATTAAAATACATGCGTAATTTGATTTTTATTGATTAGAGCCAGTTTTAACTATACATTTAGTTATAAAGTTATGGAGGGAAATATTTTTGAAAACAGTTCCAACTATTCTTAATTCGTTTACTCATTACTGAGCAATTAACGATTTCCAATATTCAACTTAACGTTTGTGATAATGACTTACCTTCTTTTGCTGAAACCATTGTATTGATGATATAAAAGACAACAATATTTTATAAATAAAGGTATTTTTCTATTATATTTTTCATCTAACCGACTCTATAGTGCTATCATACAAATAACAGCTTAACTTTTTTTTCTGATTTATTAAAATTCATTTTTTACATACTTTAGTTAATAGATAGTTTATTTTTCATAACAACATTGCTTACTGCGTGCTGAGCTTTTGTGTTAAACTATGAGCCAAAAATTCAATATATAAATATTAAAAATTTTATAGTTAGGAAGAGCATTTATTTATCTTTTGAAAAATTAGTAACTTTAACTGCTAATGTATTTACCAATATCTTTTAACATTTATATTTTAAAAATTTATATATACATTTTGAAGAAAAAGTGGCTTTATTAATATTTATTATAAAAATTACGATATATATAATGCTTAGTTAGAAATATCATAATGCAAAATCAATAAATAATTATATAATAAAAAAAATTAATAAATTTATAAATATGGCCATACACTTAGCACAAAAGCAGTTTAAACAGAACCACCATAAAATAAATATTTGAAAATTGTTCAAATTTGGAACAAATATAAACATAATAAAGCAATTAAATAAGATTATTTAAATATAGCAAAAGGACAGAACTTATGATAAGCATACAAAGTGAAATTTACAAAATGAATTTTAAATTTAGTAAGTAGAGCGTTGGGTAAAAATTTACAGTACGGTCTACCTTGGAGAATTTTTCAAAAAGTCGCCAAAAATCTCGCCATTTTTTTTGCACAAGTGAGATCTAAAAATAAACAGAATATTGAATAAATATTGCCTGATTGGTTGGAATCACTGGTCTGGCGATTAGTCGGAATTGGTTGGGTTGCCAGAAAATGTTATTTATCGTCAAATATGGAAAAATCACGCCAAGTGACCGTACAGTAAACCTCAGCTGAGCGTTGCTTATCAGAGTGAAGCAAGGCGTAGTTATAAACTGCAGAAGGGTCGCTCAAACCTTGAAGATCTTATAAGAAGCTTGAAATAAAAATAGTACTTATAGTTATTCATTTAATTTGTGTATTTATTTTACATCTGCATTTGTTTGAAATTTAGTATTTATAACAGCTATGAATTTGGTATTTTCCTTAATTCTTTTTATTTGTGCTATTTCATAAATATCTTCTCAGTCTCTTGTCTTTCTCCTATAATAATAAATAATTAATTATAATATTAATTAAATATTATTAATCATATTAGTTAATATTTATCAGTTAATATTTATAATCGAATAACACCAAATGGAGGATAATTGAACCTATTACACATTTAATATGCATAGGTATTTTCTGTACGATGGTTTTTAAATGTGTCACTGGTATCGAATCCTTTGCTTTCTGCACCTGAAACCGACGTTTTTCCCTACCAGATAATGTGGACCTGTTATTGGAAATTAATCTACTTGTATGGTATGGCATTCAAGTACAAATTAAGTTATATGAGGTCTTTGTTATATATTTTGGGGAAAGATTGTTCTTTTATCTTTAGGAATCTATTTTTTAATTTTTTCTTTGAAATGAGAAAGAAATCTCTGAATAAATAATAATGAAAAGAAGCTTACGATAAAATGAGGATTTAGTAGCAACAAATTTTAAGCATTTAGGTTTGAAAGTGTTCGAAATACTTTGATATTAAAATCTAAATTAACAAAATATTTGAAACTAACACATTTAAATGATATTCGGAAATAAATTGTGCAAAATAAACTCAAAACTTTTATTGAAAAGCTAGATTTTATATATATATATATATGTATGTGTGTGTGTGTGTGTGTGTGTGTGTGTGTGTATGTATTGACTCAGATTTACTGTATAATCACCCTTGGCGCAATGTTTCCACATTTGGCGATAATTAATATTTTCTGGCAACCCATTTTTTATTGCACAGGCAATACTTTTGATTATTTTATTTTTTGTTTTTAATCTCGCTTGTGTAAAATGGCGATATTTTTGGCGAAATTTTGAAAAAGTCGTCAAGGGTGACAGTACAGTAAATGTTTACCTATTTATTTATATATGTAACTCAAAATGAGATATTTATTATTGTTAACAACTGTAATTTTCTATAATGATAAATGTTTTGAATTATTATCTAGCCTATAACCCTTTTTTAATAATGCCAACCCATCTCCTTTTCCACAAGCTTTTTGGCGAGAAATAAAAATATTTTCCATTCCAATTTCTCCACTATCACTTAGATGGAACATTAATAGAAATGATGCAGTTCAAGAATTTAGAAAGTAAATAAAAAAAAAAATAAACCCATTTCACTATAAGGCAAGGAATTTTGGGGTCTTCCTGCTAGCACACGTGACATCGACGCCAATATCAAACCCTTGGGGAAATGGCTCATAAAGATAAATTGGGTTTGTTAATCTTACTGGATTATGGGAACTTCTAATGTCTATTATGAGGGTTAAAATCGGTCGTTTTCGACTGTTGAATTTTGATTAGTCTGATATGAATTTCGCTATTTTGTGAGAATGTCTATTTCTGCTTCAGTTCATCTTTCCCACATTCGTTCCATGCTTATATTTTATGGAAAGAAATATAGATTTATTAAAAAAAAAAAAAAAAAAACCGTAAGTAAATAAATTTAATTTTTATATGGTCCCTAGGTTTTTTAGGAAAATTTAATAAGATTTTATATACATATTTTCATGTTTTGTCTTTATTAAAAATTACTTTTTATAAAATTTTAATGAAAACTATAAGTCAAAATAGTTGATGGATTGCTGCTTGTGTAGCAATAAATCATATTATTATAAGATAGTTATGATGAGAGGGCTTATCTATATAATATTTGCTTTATTTTAATATTTCTTTTTTGATATGGTGCATCGTAGAAATGTGTTTACCAAATCAGATGTCGACCTCTTCACTCGACTGTGATTCAAAATCATAAGGTGATTCTTTATGTTAAATTTCTCATATATTCATTTGTGTAAATAATTACGCAAAAAACAAATGAAATGTTTCTTAAAAAATGGTTTTATATTAAAGATTTGAACTAAAATAGTTTTGCTATATATTTGAAATATGATAAGCACTCTGATGGGGTGGAAATATTACATAACTCAAGGCGTTAACTTAAGAGAAAATGAAAAAGCCTGTTAACTTTTTAGATCAAGTATGAACACCCGAGCTGGATTCTTAGTCATTACCTTGGCACGGTATCGAATTTGTTACCTTTTGAATGTTAAAATGTTGCCTTTCCATATAAGACTAAAACGGTTCTTTTGGAATTAAGAGTGACATCTTTACACTATTAAGTTTTTTGTTGGCATACGTAAGAAATAAATATATTATAGAAGAGGCAAACACAGTATATCTCTAGAAGGCAGAATTTTATATTGTTGCCAATATAATTAATTCTCGATTAGTTTCGAGATGGTTAAAGATGCATAGCATAGTTTCTGCACCCTAACTAGCATTTAATAGAAATTTTCCACTAGTAAATACCATCAAGAATTCAAATGACGAAATAAACACCAACTCATTTGAATTTTTAAAATTACTTAAGATATTCATTTGCATAATTTTATAATCTTATGATTATAAAAATATCTAACAGAGCCTAACACTAATGTTGTTGTTGTCGTGTGCCAGCCAGGCTGGCAATATGGGGTGCGCTGCTCCACTTTCCCAACTGAACCATATTTGGTGTGGAGTTCGACTTCCTCAGTACACACATGCCATAGGTACCCGTTTATAGGGTAGGCAACCATTCACTCATACACAAAGAAAGGACAAAGACGAGAGAGAGAAAGTACATCCATGCCCGAGCCAGGATTCGAACAAAGGTCCCACCCATCTGTAGTCAGGTACGCTAACCACTAGACAGGTTGGGCGGCACTAATGCTAATAATATACCTAATAAACCTAATGCTAATAATATACCTAATAAACCTAATACTAATAATATACCTAATAGAATTATGTTATTCGAAGTAGAAGGTCATAAGTTCAAATCTAACTTCTAATGTTTAATGACAATCTTAGAACTTATTCCAGCTATTTATACCTCCGTTAGTATGCATCATTTGAAATTTTATAATTATTTCTTGGAGCTCTATAATGCACAATCGGTGATTATCTAAAAAGATAGTCGGAAAAAAAAGTTAAAAAATTCTGCAATCCCAGTGCAATAAAGAATTGCTGTAACCGTAACAAAAACCGAATCTCTATTCAACAGTGGTGATATTTTTGTTCGTGCAAACGAAAATTAAATTTAACTTTTAACTAGAGTTATCTGTTGCATCTTATTGCGATACACCCTAAAATTGGCATTCATTTTAATCCGTCTACGTGAGGATGTTAACCAGACTGGAGAAGGTTTTGTCGTCTGGGACTTGCTTCCAATTGCGTCTGGTACCGTATTGTAAACATAGAAAACGATGTATTTGATTTCACTTTCACAGGGTGGTGGTGCGCGCACCTTTTTATTTCGCGTGTATCTCCCCTCTCTCTCGACGACGTCTGAGAGCAACCAGCCGAGTTCTCTCTCTGCCGTCGTGGCATTACATTACCATTCCCACGCAACAAAAGAGATCTCCCTTTTTTTCCCTTTTTTCCCCTCCTTTTTCTTGCCTCGCAGGGAAAAAGTAACGCACTTTCTCTCTCCTGGTATCCCTCTATCTCTTAATAAACCGGGAGCAAACAGATCAATGAAACCGAGACACCACTTTCGAAAGGGGAAAAGGGGGGAAGGACAGAATGGTAAATAAAGGGAAACGTGGAAGTGCATAATAATTTCGTTTGATTGGAATTGTCTCGTGAGGATTTTTTCCCTTCTTTTGTACGATTGGAATTCTTTCGGAATAGGGAAAGAAAACGCTTGAAAATGCAGAAGACGTTTTAGAAGGTGTTTTTTTTTCCCTTTTTTCATATGCAGATATCATACAGATGCATAAACCGTTTATGTTTTTAATTGAAATCGTTTACTCTTAGAAATTCCATTTTTATTATAACTTATTCGGAATGTTAAAATATATATATGTGCTAGTAAATAAAGCCTGTGCTTATAAGAAAAAATTAATATAGATAAATATTAAATAGATTGATTATTTAAAATTGAATAATTAATGAATAATCAATGCTTCAGTCATGAGTTTAACAACTTATGGGTTCGATACTTTCCTTGGTCATAAATAATTATAATGCAACGAAATCTATTTTAAACTTAATTCTTTTATTTGTTTCGGCTATGAGTTTAACAACTCATGGGTTCGGTTCTTTTCTTGGTCATGAATGGTTATAATGCTACGAAACCTATTTTAAGCCAAAATCCTTTATTTGCATACGTAGACAATTTATACCATGGCTTACGGCTTAAAGTATAGTCCAATTCATTACCAGAATCCTAACTTGTATTGGTAATCGAACCCCTGAACTATTAAATTACTGGCCAAATTGGTGATCATTTGGCTATCAGTTCTGCTGTATAGAGTGACAAACAAAACAAACCAAAGTTAAAACAAACTAAGCTGACTTTTTTTTTTTTTAAATATAAGTTAAAAGCGAAACGAGCAAATTAAAACTTAATTTATATTTTTGTTGGATCACATGTGTATACATCCAAAATGTTAGCCATATTTTTGTTATTATTATATGAAATTTAAAAAAAAAATTGAATTGCTATAGGATAATATTTTTTTAAGAATTAAATTATCTGTACATTCGATAGTTTAGAAGGGTTAATTCTCAATTAACCGTGTTTACTGGACGTCTGCTGCTGGTAGCCCAGTCCTACATGTTGTGCGTTAAGTATTGTTTATGTCTTCTCTTGCTTGGAGTGACATACTTCAATAATAACCATCATTTCAGTCGAAAATCAAGCCTTTTCTTTCTCATTACAAGGGATTTCCTGCCATAAGAAACAGCAATAAATTATGGAAGTCTGTTAAGAGGTAGCAGAAGTAGAATCACCGGATGCAGCATTAACGTCAAATGACATGAAAGAAAAGGTGCGCCCGGCCACCCCATAACATGACATTACCCCCCAGCGGACGTCCACTCAACGTCCAGTGGATGAAGAGGATTTCTCCTCTTATTACTTTCTCTCCTCTTCCCGATAAGAGGCATTGGCGATGACTCTATCCATTCGGACCACTAACATCCCTGCTGGACAATGGGCCCCTGCGTCAATGGTTGGCTTGTTTTTTGCCTTTCCCACCCCCCTTCCCGGCTTCCATTCTTTTCTGGAGTGGGGGTACTAGCACTTGGGGATGACAGTGTCATTGTGCTTCTTTCTGTCTATTCAAAAAAAGACGAGTAGATTGTTTTTCATTTACTCCTCCAGGAAGATGCTGCCTTTATGTTTTTCTTTTCTTTCTGTTCCCAGATTTTATCGGGATCTTTCCGTTTTTTTCTTTTTTTTTTTTTTTTTTGCTTTGCTGAATCGGAAATCTCAGCTGGACATTAGAAATATAATTTTTGTGTTAGCTGTTTTTTGCTTATTTCCTGTTTCTTATGCACAAATAATACGAAGATATCCAATTGTTATAAAAAGATTTTGGTAGCCTTATGTATAAAGATTAAAAATGTATCGATGGATCAGGAATTAATTTATCGATGGATCAAGAAATAATCAAATATTTCAAGATTATCGTATATCAAATAATTTTATTTGACTGTATATTTTAAGGGCAAATGGGTTGTTTTGAAAACAGATACAAATATAATTTTTTTTTTTAAAGAAATTCATCGTGATTCGTTGAAAAAGCGGCAATTCTCAGGATAAAGTTGTTTCATGACTCATTGTTCATGACATTGTTTCATGACAGACGATGTTGAATGTGTAACTTATATTGCAATTCTGATTTCTGCATGTACTATCCCTGGTTGTTTGGAATTTCTTATTGTATTATACTTGACACATTATCTTTTAAAATTTCACCAAAACTTAGTCATTAGCAAAAATGAGAGATTTTGATTTCAATCCTAACCATTCTTGAATAATAAATAATGGGTGTCTGACTTACATTAATCTAAAAACCGAAGATTTGTAAAACACTTTATAATCTGCTGCATGTAGCTTCAAATAAATTTTCATAAATATTGGACCGTATTTTTAGCATCACAAAGGAGAATATCCAGAAAACTCCCAAGTATTCTCTCCAACATATGTGTTTGCACAAAGTAAAAGTGCAACATATATTTACAATGGCCTAATCACAGTAAGACAGTGCTCTACAAATGAAAGGTCCTAGGTTGGATCCCAGCCACTGCAAAACAATTGGAAGATGGCTGTTGCGCTTCTGGCTACTGCAAGCATATCTGTCGGTTTGGATATTTCGGAGTTTTCTGAGTTTCCTCCTTTGGAATAAATAAATACGACTCACTATCTATGAAAACTCGTCCTGGAAAGTAATTTACTCAGATGATATTAAAATGCCTTACATAAACCTATTCAAAAACCGAAGAAGCTCTCTCTCTCTAACTTTATTCGCCTAGTCTCTTGCCGGTCGGTCTTGGCGTTGCCAAGTGTCCTTAGTATTAACAACAACAGATTTTTCTTGATAGTTTTCATGTCTCTTCTTTTTTTTTTTAAAGTGAATACTGCTAAAAAAAAAGTGAAAATATTTCGGTCAATTAATTCGCTGTGGGTGTACTGAAAAATTTCGCTAAGTTTTCAGTTGTCGTTCTTTCTATTACCTCTACGTCGTAATATTTTTCTGAATAAAAATATTTCTTCATGATGGTTAAAATATAATAAAGACTCATTATACTTAGTTTTAATAGTCAAGAAATACAAATGAAAAATGATTAGTGTTAAAAAGGAATATAAAAAATAACTTGAAATATAAATTAATATGCTTAAATGATTTCTGAATTGTTGATAGATTAAAAATTGTTAGTTTTGTTTAGAGAATGTGAATTATTTAAGTTTTACTTAGTCACTAAAATATTAATCTTCAAATATTTCTGAATTATGACCTCTAAGTTTTACGTTTTATTTATTAATATTAAATAGTACGGCAATTATGTTAAGTTTTTAAAACATCTTATAGTTTACTATGACAAAATTTCAAATCCTTTAAATTAGAAATATCTCATGATTTTTCTGGTTTAAATGAATTTTTATAGCTATAAACAGAATTGAAAGGTACGTTGACTTAAAATGTTATGGTTTCCGGCATTTTATTATAATTTTCCTCGAAAGATTTATGTAAAATAAATTTATATAAATTTACTGTTATATTCAAGTACGTCTCAACGATTATTTAATATAAGCCATTTGTTCATCATATAAAATTTAAACCGAGTTCCTTAAAATTATATTTTAGATATTATTAATTCAATACTTGATTGACCATAATACATCGATATGATAATATCGATATACTATTACCGATATTGTTTGTTTTTATTGATGACACTGGAGTATCCTACTTCACTCTTGTATCGATAAACTGTCAACGCATAGTAACCAATAATAATGCATAAATAAAACATGACGTCATCAATTTAAATATTGTGGTTGCACTATGGGTGTATAAAAACATATAAATGAGCCTTAAACGTTTTTATGTCTTAGAGTGTTTTCATCATTTTAAACATGGATCAATTTTTGTACTACATTTACATGAATAAATAATGCTGGAAAAATAATTCTCCCTCTTTTTGTTTATTTATCACACAATTTTTTAGATGTTGTAATGTTATCGTATTTTACAATGTTTTAATTGCATGTAATTACACATATTTTATATTATGAAGGACATTTTTTCAATTTTTAAATACACTAAGATTTACGATTTTTGAAATGTATTAATACATTGTAAATGACTGTAATTATTTTTCCAATTTCAGATTATTTACATTTTTGTGGTTAATCATGAGATTTCAAGAAAAGCACGAAAGAAAGAATTTGATTGATCCATTGATGATCCATTGATCCATTGAAAATCCATTGATGGTCATCTTAAAACATGAAATGTATAAGATTTCTACGAAATAGAACTCGCCGAAAGAGTGAGTAAGCGTTTTTTATTATACTATTATTTAAGAAAAATAATTTCAATATTTTTAACAAGCATAAACTTGTTTAGAATTGTTTTTTTTTTTACAAAAATTTCTTATTTAAAAATTTCAAAGTTATATTAATTACTATTAATAAAAATCTAAAAAAAAATTCATGACTCAAAATGATATTATAAATATATTTTTAAGTTTTTCTTCATATTTGTTTTTATTTAGTAGGAACTTAATGAAAAAAAGGTAAGACCAGTTTTTAAGCAATTTTTAAAATATGTGCGAAAGTTATTTGTAATGGATTTTTAGAGAAAAACGCTTTTTTGACGCATTTATAAAAATGTTGATTTTGCGTTTTGACTATTTGAATAATTAATGAGTCTTATGTAAATAAAAACAGCTTAAATTTTTCTCATTTTAAACATATTATGCTATTCAAAAAAAAAAAATCGGAAACTATTAAAAAAATGCTAAAATAAAATATACGTAAAAGTACATAAGTTTTTTGTTATTCGAAAAGAAGTACATAACATTACACAATAACATTAATTAAGTATTTTATTATCATAAATTTTGTTTGGTTATCCTTTATAATATTTAAAAACGATATTATTTCAGAATTTAATTAACACACAAAGGCAATTTGATTTCAAAAAAATTTAAAAATTAAAATTTCGTTATTCAGATTTATGTTTTTAAATAAACCTCTTTCTTTATATAATTAATACGATTTTTAAAATATCTTGTATGAGGAATAAAATAAAAAGTGCTTTTAAAAATATTGATTGTTTTAAATATTTTCTAAGTTAAAAATTTTTGTTTAATATGTTGTTTTGCTAAATGCTTGCCTTACTAAAAATTGTTATAGTGCTTACAAAAACATACCAAATTCTGATAAAACTCTAAATTGATTAAATTTATGTTTTTTAAATATTAATATGATAAAAATTGCTAAAATTTATGTATTAGGAAGTTAATATCAACAAATGAAACTTAGTAACGATATAAATAGCATAATAAAATAGATCACACATTAATAATATATAGAAGTTTATTTACTAGCAGCATTAATATGATGATAAAATTTATATATTAATAATATTAATACCGTAATACATAAATTTTAGTAGTCTTAATGATGTCATAAAATTTACACTGTAGTATTGACCAATTTACGCATTAGCAATAATATTAACATGACAAAATTTACATTTAGTATTTTGAATAAAGTGATAATTTTTTTAAATAGTAGTTGTATTAGAAACATGAAAAACTTTACGCATTAGCAATATTAGTAACAAATTTAGCATATCAGCGATATTAATAGTAAGATAAATTCGAAAACGCTTTGATGAATCATTTCTAGTGTTCCATATATGTCCACTATTCCCAAATATATGGAATAGTTTGTAGATTTAATAATCATATTTTTTTTTTTTTTTGTGAACAAAAAAAAAAAAAATTGAAAATCGACCTTTGGGTAACAATCTTTTTTGTGTCTAGGCGAATGAGATAAGTTGTAAAAAATTTATAAAGAATCATTTTATTATTATTATGCATAATTGTTAAGTAACCATAAAGTGGTTGTTTCTTTCGTTACAGTTGAGATCATGTGTACGTCACTTTATTTTACTTATAATTGGTATGTGAGTTAAACAAATAATCATTTTCACCAATAATGTTGAATATACAATTTTGTCCACCCATCCAAAAAAAAAAAAAAAAAAGTCAATTTGTCAGTGGGATTAGCTCTTAGGTGAGCAGTTGGAAAGAAAATGTTGGTCAATATCTTAGTGGGATGGGTTATTTTATATATTATTGGAGATTTGTCTCTCTTGATACTGCTATTAAAAAATAATTAATCATTAAGTAAGATAAATTTAATTCATGTAGCATGGAAAGCACATTAAATTGATTGTTTATGCAAGCAATAAATAAATCATAACATCCTGTTTATGGTTAGTTTAAACCGCGGCAAGATTAATTCAAGTGTTTTTTAATATTTTCTTTTTTTATTTAAAAGAATTTAAATTCGGCACGTGTTGTTAACATTTTTACTGTGTGTGACAAAGCTCTCTACAATTTCCCTAAACATTTGCATATGTTTTATTTTTAATAAGTTTGTGATGTGCATGTTTTAAGAATATTTATACATTAAAAGTAAATTTATATAAATGTAAAATATGCCTAATAAATAATGATATTTTGACAGTGATTGGGTAAACTAAAATTTTGAGAAAATCCTCAAGCAATTATTTTCAAATTTATCTTTTTCGTTTTATATATATACATCCCTTATCCTAAATCTTCCGATTCTAAAAATTTTCGCCCTGTGGAATTCCAGCAATAAATTGCGGGCGTAAAATAAAGACTGGGGGAGGAGAAGAAACAAACGTTGTTGAACAGAAAGGCTTACGGTCATCTCACCCACTTTAAGAGCCACGATGGGTAGCAGTCGTTAGAAAAATAATAACAACAGAGAAGAAAGAGAAAAAAAAAGAAATCATTTCTTTTTTGGATTCTGAAATCGCTGGAGCAGGGTCCTAACTTCCACCCCTACAGTCCGGCCGAATGAAGTGACCGAATGGAGGGCGACTTAACGGCCAATAAATCCCACGAAGCGTCAACTTAACGGGAACCGCGTGAATTTATTCGATGGAACCTCTTATTTAGAAGTTGGTAAAGGCTGCCTCCCTGGATGATTAACTCTTCTGGTTTTGTTTCTGTTCCGCTTGTGCTGCTGCTACTGCTGCGCTCCCTAGAGGAAAAACAATAAAAGTATTTGTAACCGCGTTTTGTGACGGAGGTGTAGGTCATTAGATTAGTTTGTGGATGATATGGATTGAGAAAGCGAGAATTTGTTGTTCTGCTTTTTTTTTTGTTTCGTTATGAATCATGATTTTTTTTTTTTAGAATATATTTTTGTTACATTCTCAATGGTCTATTTGTTATGAGTAATGGGGTCATTTTATTGGAACCACTGATGTTGTGTTGATTTCTGAAGAACATACTATATATCCTAAAATGATCCTATAAAAATCTACCACAAAACATCGGTATAAGAAGAAACATTGCGCTTACATTGCTAACTTTTATTCTCATGAAAGTTGTTTTTGGGTAGGATGACATATTGAAATTAGATATTTAAATCGATAATTTATGTTGTTGCTGTTGTTTCTGATGACACTTGGCAACGCCAAGCCCACCCGTCAAAGACTAGGCGAAACGATAATTTATAACAGCCTCAAACTGGTTTAGGGAATTAAGCTGGTGTAACAACAACTTTAAACTACACGGGTACAAAATCAGGGTAAAACGTTTTTATAACCGTGAAAATTTTTTATGTCAACCCTTTAACGTAAGGTGTGCCGAATTCGGCACATACCACCAGAATCATTTTCCCTCAGTAGCTAAAGAGTTATTCGACAATATCCCATTGTGACGTTTTCGGCACATTCGTATCTGCCGGAAGCAGTAAGTGTTGTTTTTACGCAAGGAAAAAAAAAATTCTTTCCCTACGTAAAAAAATTGTTGACCATAAAGGGTTATTTCTATCCGCTTAAGTTTTTCAATGCCTATGCCTCACTTTTACAGAGGCCGTGGTGGCCTGGTTGGTTAGGCTGTGGTTCTCGTTATCGGAAGGCAGTGAGTTTGAATCTCGACCAAACTAAAGGTCCATCGTGTTCGATAATGGCGATTGGGTAACGTTAAATATGTTGTGGTCGCAATATCCTCCATGTGAAATGATACCTCTGGGCATAGCAGGCCAAGAATTGGGAAGTCTTCTACTTCTTAATTACGAAGACTCCCACTCAACTGCTTCTATCTAACTTGTTAGAGCCCAGCTCAGGGCTAGGTACAAGGAAGCATGTGGTACAACAACAACAACAATCTAATTTTTACAAAGAATGTTTGTATATGAAATGACATTTTTAAGGAGTCATTGGGAAAATTTGAAAGAAAAAGAATGTTTTAATTGGTATGACAAAAAGTACATCTGAATGATTCCATAGGGAAATTTTGAAATGACATCTTTTTGATCGAATCAGAATCTTGAAAAATGTCATTGGAAAAAATTTGGAAACATATCCTGTGAAAGAATTTTAATCACGAATATGGTTCTCCATTCTTGTTGTTGTTATTTCTGTTGACACTTGGCAACGCCAAGTCCGCCTGTCAGAGACTAGGCGAATGAAGTCAAAGAGAGAACGTCTTCCGTTTTTGAATAGAGCACCCTCACACGAAGGTGGAAGTATGACTTTTTGGCTCATAGATGGCAGCACCATCTCGAATCTTCGAATTTAGAGATTGAAACTAGTGAAAACCCATAGCCTAGTCCAACCACCCCCAGGAGTATTAATTTGTAATGGGAACATGAAGGACATTGCGACCGGGGCTAAGCCGGGATTCGAACATGAAGGCTAAGCCGGGATTCGAACTCGGTTAAATTTATAAAAATTATATATGAACATAAAATATTCTTTACCTATTTAATAACATAAAAATGTAAAATTCAATTATTTTTCAAGTTATGTAATTTTGCGATTAATACTTTCTCTCTTCAAATTTATTTAAAAAAAAATTAATTATTTTAAAAATTATTTAAAAAAATTAAGAAATTTAGGAAATCAAAATCCAATTCAACTCAATCGCCTAAATAAGGTATTATAATCGGAGAATTTTAGGGCTTAATTAACACTGTTCAAATTTTAAATTATTCAAATAACACTATTTAAGATTTCATATCAAATTAGATAAATTTTTTTAAAAAATTCTAAAATACTGAACACATTATCACACTGAGTTCTGAAGTATTTGAAATGTTTTCCAGATATATTAAAAGCTTGTTTTATTTCTTTTGCTTTATATTGAAATAATAGTTGAGGGAAAAACCGATAGACGGCGTTGATTGTTCACTAATTTTGCATAAGATTCAAAAGTTTAAAATTTTCTCTTCTACTCCATTCTTTAAGTTGAATAAAAGAAAGCATAATCTCCGATAACTCTTGTTTATTGGATTTTTTCATCAATAATATTTATTAAACCCTCCGTATATTAATCGAAAAATTTTGGTAGTTTAAAATAATTCTTCAGCTAACATAATATTTTAAATTCAAATCGTATTTGGTAAAACGAATGATTATATTCTTATCCAAATTTTCTTAAAATCTATTTATTAATTATTCATTATTGACATAGACTCCTTACATTAAATTAAACTAGAATAGTATTCAATTGAA
>JAPDSC010032404.1:24899-38955 GCA_026290005.1 Latrodectus geometricus
TTTATAGAAACTCCTTTTATAAAATATTGTTATTAAATTACAATATTTATAATGACAATATCTTATTGCCTCTTATCTGTTTCCTGACCGAACCTATATGCTTCTGGAGTGCATTTATATCCAGAGAATAACATGCATTGGTTGTGCTGCTTTTTAAAGCTGTAAATTAGATGTAAGAGGTTGGTTGTTGGTCGGGTTTTATGGCGCAAGGTCCAAAATTGGGCAAGCTGCGCCATAGATGTAAGAGGAGAGTACTGTCCGATGCATCTTTCCTGACACATACGCACACATGCACGCGCATACACATACACACACCATATTTCAAGCATTTCTAATTTGGTTTAATTCCGGTTTTGTAGTCACCAGGGAAGATATTGGAAGTAATACTGATGGTCAGCGAACCAATTTTGAACACTTTTTGTTTGATGTAAGGATGGATTATCCTCCATAAGTATCCTTTGCCATCAGCAATAATCCCCCTGGTAAGTTGCATTTGATCAGCCTGTATATTTAGGTATCTCATGGCTATTTGTTTACTCTCGAGGAACAACAGGACACCACTTGTTTGCCAACAGAAAATTCCCCATATCATGATACTCCCACTAGACCCCTGTATAATATGTGTAAGACAAAATGGATTCCTGGCTTCATTGATGCCCGTGAAATTAGATTTTTTCCATCAGTTGCAAAATAGGTTGTCGTGTGAATAATCCCACCACACTACCCATTGCCAATGCTCAAATGTCTTTTGTCTCTTTTTGGTCTTCGGCCACAAATGAGGAATTTTCTCATAGGCCTTCAATTATGCTCTGCAAATATCTGAGCAAGGTTAGAGCTGAAATCAGTTGGGAAAATCTTTAGTTGACTTGGCTTAAGCGTAGTAGAGTCCCTGTTCTACTGTACAATTCGATAGAGATAACGACGATCACGTTCTTTGAAAACTGCTCAAACCGCAGATAAGGACTACTGGGTTCTGATTCCAGCTTTTGAAAATCTTCGATATGGCGTCTGTCGACAACTTAGAGAAATAGGACTTCGTCTAGGCCTCTGCTGAGAATGGGCACCAAAAATAACTCTTTAAATTTTAAAATTGTAATTGAATTGTAAAAATTAAACTCATACCTCTCTATAAATTTAACAATTTTTTATCACTGATTCTTTCAATGTGGTAGATAACTCAATTATGAAAACAACCTACATTTTTATATGATCATCATCAATTGTTGACAATTCAAATCCACGTCCCTTACATCATCGTGATATCGTGCGAACCATATTATCCCTTACCAACTAGAGTTGTAACGTCTTCCAACTAATAGGGATTCAAATGGCATGTTTAAGAGCCAGTCATATGCTGTTAATAACGACAATGGATTTGGACTTTATAGCCATATTCCATCAAAGCTATATTAAGCTGTACTGTCCTCACGAACATGCACGTCATATGTTCTGCATGGATTACAACATTATATTTCATATAACGTTGTCTTACCTTATATGCATTGGTTTATATTTAATACGGTGCATACTATTACACATTTTGCACAAATGTCACTGACTTCAGTGATTATTGCTTTTTCTATAATGGGTGGTATTGCCTGATGTTAATGTATTCTTTGCACATTTTTAAGATTATGCATCTATATATGTACTATTTTGTAATCATTTTCAAAATGGTGTCTCAAGTATTTAGCTCCAATTATAGTTACGATTTTGAAACTATAAAATCAATAACAAATTTAACCGTTCTTTGCATGATTTTTTCTTTATTGGTGAAATAAATCAAGTTGATATAATTCATGTTAAAAATTAAAGGAAAAATGGTTAAAAAAAATCTTAGTATATATTTATAATATAAATTTAGCAAAAAACAATATGCTACAAATTTCCATCATCATCCAAAGTTAGATCATTAGCTTAGTACTAAATAGAAATAAAAGAGGAAAATAACAGAAACACGTGTTACAAACCTTTCTTCCACTCATTTTCAATTTTTTAGCAATAGAAACTCTAATATAATAAAACAAAATTATAAACGAAATCATACGTTTATTGCAACTACAGCAAACAGCGGAATGAGACAACTTTAAGCTCGTTTCACTGATAATGACACTTGTTTATTTTTGACAACTATGTTTCTTTTTATGCAATGGACATTAAAAAGGTATCCAAACACGATCAACTTAAAGTGAACTTGTTCTTTTATATAATTTTTGGGCATTATAGGTTATGATGGAAATTTCCACCATTATGCAAAGAAGGGTTAAGACTCTTTTTCATATGAATCATTCACCTACAGATGAAATCTATATGCGGTGCAAATGATATCAATTCATTGACTTATATACTTTGCATATATCTCGCTGTAACAGCACTTTCTTTTTTTAACTTTTAAGACCCCCCTTTATTAATATTCTAAATATTAATATTTTCTTTATATAATTCTTTAGCAGTTCTAGTTTTTTTTCATAATAAAAATTTATGATCTCAACAAAAAGTATCAGTTATTGGCAAAATCCCAAGCTTGTCTCCTCGTATTATTTTATTTCTCTATTTATTTGTATTAAAGATCCCACTTTTCTCAATAATTTCGCTTTCCTGCCTTGAGGGCTTTCGTCTGAAAATACTGGAGAAGCTTCCGATGGAATACATCCCCAAATGAATTCCCTCTCCTTTTGTCATCAGCTAGTTGGAACTTTCTCTCGGTGTATATATATTCCTGCGGGCGAGCCTGGCAGCCATTGTTCTTCACATCATATTTCGTCATGGGGCTCACGTTTCTCCGTTACACAGTTCGATTTTTATTTACTGTTCATCATTAGAGAATGTTTGCTACAAAATGTCGGATCATCGTCGCATGCTTTGAGTTTCTGTATAGTATTAATAATCTTGTTATGGCATATGATGCGATGTGTGTGGGCGTTGTTTATAATTTTTTACCCTTTGAATGATTCCCTTTTTAAATGAAGTTTGTTAAAATTGTATCGACAACAGCCCGGATTTTCACTGTGACCGGTGCATTTATTTTCACTCTAATACTTCTTATCTTCATTATGAATATGTATTGATAGTATTAGTTTAGGGAAAAAGAAATCCATTATTTTTACGTGAACTTTATGTAACTTCTTTCGGATTCACTTTGTAAAAAGGTTTAAAACAGCTTTCATGTAGATTTTTAGGTCTTGCGCGTTACGACTGCTGACATGCGGTTCACTTCGATCATTTTTGATATTTTATAGACATTTTCGACGATGCTGTTTCCACATGCGAGGTGCATCTCTAACATCAAAAATACCCGAACGGAATCGACGAAACAAAAATTGTACGTAACTGGTTGTTACAGTCTTATATAGGACGATAAACACCTTTCACAATTTCAGCCACCCGGCTATCTTTTTCGAAACGAAAACGAAAATGTATCGAATTTTCTGTTTGTTGTCTTCCATTTTTAAAACCTTGTACTCGTTACTGAATGAATCAAACATAAATCCGCAAGAGGATATTTTAATGTCAAATGTCATTTTTCCAACGAGCATAAATCTGAAATTGTTTGATAGATACCTCACGAGTTGGCGATCACTACAGACGTCTACCGAAAAAATAATGGATTACTTTTTCCCTAACCTAATATTATGTATTAAAAATATTTTAATTAATTTTTTAATGTATTGTATGTTTTTTTTATATAAAAACTTTGCTTGTCGCCTTGCTTAGCCAACCAATTTTTTTTTTGGCTTTATTTTCCCTCTCTTTTCTTCTAAATGTTATTGTGACCTATTCGTCACCCCGTATATTCTAAAATTTTGGTATGCTCTTTGATCTTTCATCAGGATTCTTGAACAGTAGACGCAGATGGAGGTGTTCATTCTTCTTATGAACTTTTATTAAGCTAATATCTTAATTTAAATGTTTGTAATTGTTGAAAAATTCAACAATGCTGTAACAATAGTCTATCATCTGCATATCTTGAAATTTCTTTCTCACTGAGGTGGAAGCAGACAGCTGCATGACGTTTACAACTTTGCCAAATTGTTTTCCTTTGTTTTAGTAGACTGACTAAGTAATAACAATTTGCTGATTTTGGGCGAAGCTGTTCTGAGCTCTCTAATGACAAGTTGCCAAATGCAGTTTCCTAATATCAGTCTCCTTTTCACAAGATGCTAAATTTGTCAACTTCAGTTCAACTTGAGGATATTTGTCTGCACTTTATATTCTCAGAAAAAGAAGAAAGTTTTAAGGATCTCAGCAGTAATCTTTCTTGATATGAATTTCGGGTGGTATTTCAAATTTTTTATATTTTTTACTAAAAAATCTAATTTTCCAAAGTTAATCTAAATTTTTGTTCTATTACTTAAGTGATATTAAATTTAATTTTATCAGGTAGACGTGTTAAATATGTTTCCATTGATACTCTAAATAAATTTTCCACAAAAAATGTTCTGTTGTCTACTAAAAAAAAGTTCTGATGTCTACATAAAAAATTTTTTCTGATGTCTACTAAAATACTCTGATGTCTACAAAAAATATTCTGATGTCTACTAAAATGTTCTGATGTCTACTAAAAATGTTCTGATGTCTACTAAAATGTTCCGATATATACTAAAAATGTTCTGATGTCTATTAAAAATATTCTGATGTCATCTAAAATGTTCCGATATCTATTAAAACTGCTCTGATGTCTACTAAAAAATGTTCTGATGTCTACTAAAAATGTTCTGATGTCTTACAGTAAACTAAATATTGCTCATATGCATCTATGTATATTATAAAATAGTATACCAATATTTTAATTTTGTAAAATATAATATATTCTTATATTAATTTGAAATAAATAATTTGATTTTGATATAACTTTTACTTTTTTAGTTCATTTTGTACCCGTGATAAATATGAATATTTTACAAAAATGGTGGAGAGAATATTTCACGCATTAAGATAAGGCCTTAATGTATTTTTAAAGGTATTGGAAAAAATTGTCATCACATCACAATTATCTTGTTGAAAATACCCTTTTTGTCATTGTCATTTACTGTCCTTTTTGCCATAGCTTTTCATAAAGTCATTTATTTCTCCTATTAGCTTCCCAAAATTATTTTATGACATAAAATTTATTTAAATTTTTCTTTATTTCATTGAATTTTTTTCATACTGCTTTTATAGTTTCAGATAGCTCAATATCTAAAATGTTAATTATCTTTAACTGATTAGAATGGCTTATGATTAATTTGAATTAACAATTGCTTACGAATATAAAATTTGAGTGATTTTATTTCAACTGAACTATTAAAATTTCATTGCCTTTAAGACATTTTAAGGAAGTAATTCTACTTTAATACTTAAGACAGAATATCTGAATTTAAAACACCACAGCTTTTAAGTTTTATTTTTTTGTGCTTTAATAAACTGTTTACGAAATACCATATCTCTCCCATTTGGATATTGAGCTTGAAGAAAGCGTTTATCATTCTTGTCAAAGTACTAGAAGAAACTACTTAATGTTCCTCAATTTTACTGAAAAATTTCTCAAGAATAACGTAATTCTGCGAACATTTTGAATTTACTTCTAAATTGACTTGGGTGGAAATTGCTTAAATTCGAAAGGCTCTGAAAACAATGCGAATATTTAAATGTATACACTTTTGACATTAATGAAAACAAAAAAAATAATATTTTGAATTAATGATGCATTTAACAATTGCTGGAGTAAATTATAAGCACTTTCAAAATATCACATTTTTATGATTTCGAAATCAACTATTGAACTTTTATTAAAATTTCGTTGTGAAATTCCTGATTATTGAAATATATCTTAATTAGTTTTTGAGATGAATTATATAAATAAACAATTTGAGATGATTCATGTAAATATATTTTAACAAATTATTTCACGATAGGGGAATGAGTAGTAAAAATATATTTCCTTCAGTCTAAATAATTGTTTTGAAATATTTTATATTCGATTTCGAGACAAGTGTTGTAATTCTGCTGAATTTCATACATATTAAAGTGATGATTAATATTAATGAAGTACAATAAGTTTCTGACAACTTTATATGAGAATTCTCCGCAGTTTACTGACTAATGGTATTTCAATGTTATTTATGCAAATTTCTTATTAATTTGGAATCTGAGATGATAGTTCGTAGTTTAAAGCACACACAATTTTGGTGATATATAAAGATTGTTTCTATAGTCTTCAAAATGTACATTTGAATTGTAAATGTCATTGAAAATTAATACCATTGGAGAAAGGGGGTTTCAATGCTGCATTTTTGCTTTTTGTATACTTGTTAATACTTCGACACCATATAATGAACAGCCTCAAACCTTATCAGGCTCTTTGATCATAATATATTATTGCTTTTTAGAACGTACATAAAGCAAGGAGAGAAACTAAGAAAATTCCCAAGCATTTAAGCCGACAAATTTGCAAGCATAAATCATAAACGTGGTAAAAATTACTTCCAAAATACAATAATGAATATTATAGTTTATGTTCCACTAGTTTGTAACAGCTTTCAACTGTTAGATTGTCATCTGTATGGTATATGCCTATTATTTGTTGTTGTCGTGTGGCAGCCAGACTGGCAATATGGGGTGCGCTGCTCCACTTTTCCAACTGAACCATATTTGGTGTGGAGTCCGACTTCCTCAGTACACACTTGCCATAGGTACCCGTTTATAGGGTAGGCAACCATTCACACACAAAGAAAGGACAAAGACAAGAAAGAGAGAGAGAGAGAGAGAGAGAGAGAAAGTACACCCATGCCCGAGCCAGGATTCGAACTCAGGTCCCACCCATCTGTAGTCAGGTACGCTAACCACTAGAAGGTTGGGCGGCAGCCTTTTATTTAAATACTATGATACAAAATAAGCTCAATTCGAAAAGACATAGGGCCTAGCTGGGAGATGAATGTGTGGTTACCGTTTTCACTTACATTTCAACAGTTCTTGGGTTCGATTCCCACTTTGGGTGAAGTTGTTTGTAATGATTCTTAATCCATTTAAACTCTTGCTTTTGGTTTAATTAGTTGCTTTGTACAAAAAATGAATATAGGGAAGCAAACAAATCTAAGCATAACAGTCAAGAGTATTACACTACACAAAACTTTTACTATTTTTATCCCACATAGCACAAAATAATTTATTTCTCCCTGAATTTCTCAGTAGCCTTTGTTTTCTAACAATACCCCTTAATAAATATCTATACTCTTCGCGAGATTCCTGGTACTATAGCCCAACATCTAATTCTTCAAATTCCCTAGATAAACAGTCTGTGTGGAAGAATATTCCCTTACTTTATTTCCTGCAATCCTTGTAAATAAAGTATTCGTCTCATTAAATATCTCATGATGCTCTTGGGAATGCTTTCTTCCGTGAGTAGCTTTCGGGATTTAAATAATTTAAACTCTCACCTGTCCGTTCAGCGAACGTTAGACTTTTAGATGAGAACTACGGCATTTTATTTATGAGACGTTGGATTCGAAATAAGTTGGTGTTCTGGAATCGAACTTCTGCAGATATTTTTTTTACCCTATGCCCCATGAATGATAAAAAAAAAATGCTTAGATTGTGATGGATTTTAAGATGCTATATTCGAGTTTTGAGTTCCTTTGTAAGAAATGATGGATGAAAAATACCAGAAAGTTATATTTTTGTGTCTTGTGAATTATATTTGTATAATGAAACCTTTTCGTGGGAATTTTATAATTTTTCTAACAAGTTCATTAGTAATGCACTGTTAGCCCTGTACATTTTAACGCTTGGTGGTCCTAACTTTTTTTTTTTTGGCGGCACTGTGTGATTTTAGAAAGTAAGAATCGATTTATTTTAGATCAGTTTGGCGAACTGATTGCATAATCTACATTTAGAGATTGGATTAGATTGATCTTGAGAATTGTTTAATATTTTCATAAAAAGAGGAATGTGTATTCTATAGCTTGAAGGATGATATTATGGATTATTTTTGTGTATTTGTCTTATTTTCACAACGTGTGAATAAGCATTCCGGAAATATCTTGCGTATTTTTGAATTACTGGTTAATAAATTATATTTGCCTATTCCTTCGATAGAATGTTGCAACACTTTTGCGCCAAATGCTCTGTTTTAAAATGGTTGGCAAAGTTATATTGATATTTGAAGGAAATAATTTGGAGGAATAATAAAAGGAAAAATTGTATTGATGTCGAAGGAAATAAATTGAGAAGTTTTTAATCTGATTAAGTTGTCATTATTATTTGCTTGTTAAATTAAAATGATATATCTAATGCAACAATGTCCATCTGAATTTTTTAAATTTTATTATTTTATCTTTTTTAATAACTAAGTTACTACAAATAAATAGACGGTACTTCTGAACGTCTACCGCTGATTATTTATCTCGTGTCACCAAACAGCATGGAAAACTCCCTAGCATGAACTTGATCATAAATGCTGATTCCATTATTCAACAAGTGCTTGGATTGAATCCAGTACCTTTCGTTCCAAAGAATAATAAGATTCAGTTAATGATCAGTGCCCAAATCTTCAGTTACACATAAAAAAAAAGATCGTTAATTTATAAGATTTTGATACGTGTAGGGATTTGGAATATTAAAAACTGTAGCTCTTGATTAAATAAATCCTCATGAAAATACACGAGAGTAAACCAAATTAAATAGCACGTGTAAAATTCCATCTAGCAATCTTAATGTTGTATTTCTTGTGCATTTTGCCCAATACAAATTTCTTTAGAAGTGCAAATAAAATTGTAAAAATCCTATCGAAATAAATAAAGTCCTTATTATGTCTCCCACTCAAATTATCATCCATTATTAAATGAGAGACTTCACACAATGATATGAAATTTATGTCATAACAGACAAATTAAAACATAAGCGATCTTTTCATTTCTAAATTATGACTATTGTATTTTTAATTAATATAAATTATAACTAACGAGTATTAATTTAATTAAATTACGGGATTGTATTGACAAACACTGAAAAGGCTTACACTGCAATGTAATTAATTGATTTAAGTAATTAGGACCTTTTCACACAGAAGTCTGCTTGTTTCAAGTACAAAGCCATTTGTTTCTTTCTACATTTTATGTATAACCACTGGTTTAGAGAAAAAAAATGTGCATTACTAATTAATCCTATCTACATTCTCACATTTTTTCAAAAATTATAGCACTTATTATTTGTTTTGATTTTGAAAGAAATATTCATGTCAATCTCTTTTGGGAACTTTTTTTGCGATTTTTTCAATATGCCGCTGACCGGAAATGCACTGATACGTCTATAAAAGGAGTCTCATATTTAATAATTTAGTAATTAAAGGTGATTTTCAATCGTTCTACACCTTATTCGATTTATTTTTGATTAATCAATATATGAGACTATTTCTTGATGTAAAATATAGTGTTATATGAAGCCAAATGATCATTAAAAGGAATAAATATCCTTATTTTTTCTGGAAGCTAGATATACAATTGTAATTGGAATCTATACGCGACAGCTGACGTGATTTGTCGGCTAATAAATTATGTATATAGCCATGAATTTAAAATTACATTTTATCTGCCTTATATTATAGGAATAGCTAAGAAATTAGAAAAACTTTTTTCAGTTTAAAATCCCAATCAATATTTTTATATGTTTATATATCTATTTGGGTAATAATTATTTTACATGAAAGATTTGTTTTTAAATAAATATTTTTAAACTGAGAATTCATCGTTTTGTAATGGAATTAAAATTAATAATATGATATATTATATATATTTTTTATGATACATTATATATTAGTTTGGGGAAAAAGTAATCCATTATTTTTTCGGTAGACGTCTGTAGTGATCGATATCTCGTGAGGTATCTATCAAACAATTTCAGATTTATGCTGTGACATTTGACACTAAAATATCCTATTGCGGTTTTTTGTTTGATTCATTCAGTTACGAGTACAAGGTTTTAAAAATGGAAGACAACGAACAGAAAATTAGATACATTTTCGTTTTTCTCTTGTAACGGCGAAAAAGATAGCCGTGTGGCTAAAATTGTGAAAGGTGCTTATCGTTCTATATATGACTGTAACAACCAGTTACGTACAATTTTTGTTTCGTCGATCCCGTTCGGGTATTTTTGATGTTAGAGATGCACCTCGCATGTGGATACAGCATCGTCGAAAATGTCTATAAAATATCAAAAATGATCGAAGTTAACCGCATGTCAGCAGTCGTAACGCGGAAGACCTAAAAATCTACATGAAAGCTGTTTTAAAACTTTTTACAAAGTGAATCCAAAAGAAGTTACATAAAGTTCACGTAAAAATAATGGATTTCTTTTTCCCCAACCTAATATTATATTTATTAATATTGTTAATCTTGTAATAGTAAACATCAACTCGTAGTGGTAGGTTTTGGATTAGAACCTTCAATTAATTAATTTTTCTCCTCTGGAAATTACTGTAAATAAATTTTCAATTCATTACTAATTTTTCGAATAGAATACTAAAAGTAGCGCTTTGTTGCCGTGTGGAATTTTTCTGTTCACATGCAAAATGCTGTAACACTATTGGAATTTACATTTTTTTACCTCTACACCACTGCAACAATGGCGTCACCATTCAATAGATCACGCATACATGGAAAAAGAAAAAAAAAAAAAAAAAAAGATATTCACCACCTTGGTCCTTGCGAAAATTCTTGCCCTTAGATTCTATAACCCATTTCCTCTCATGTACATGCGACCCCCCCCCTTCCCATGTTCGAGTAAGAAGTTCTAGCTTAAAAAGAGGGGGGGGGGCATTCAGAAAAATCGTAAAAAATTTCTTTACCCCGCCACCTGGTCCCTGGAGGCTGACAATAACTGTTGGAATAAAAAAAAATAATAATAAAGAGGGGGGGAGGTCGGGGCCGTATTGTGCTATGCGGGGAAATATGCCCATCAGTCCGTTTCACTTCCACTGCTTGCCATCAATCCTCAGCAGATGGTTGGTGCTGTAGGCCCGCACGTAAGGCTTCCATAGGCCTTCGTTTATTAGCAGTACCGGCTTCTGGCATGGTCGGTTTCGGTACGCTAGCACACCTGCCCTGGTTCTCGAGCGCTAAGCCAACCAATGCTCGAAATTCTGTCCGCACAAATTTGCCTGAACTGTGTATCCAACTGATGAATAATTTTCTTCCGGATTAAATGTTATCAAAAAATATAACTTATTTAGGATTGTTTCCTAGTACATAACTCACCTTCTAGGACGTACTAAATGGATAAATCCTTATAAATTAAAATTCATATGTGTTTTGTGGCTAAAGAAACTTGTAAAGTAACCAGTATGAAGACATGGTTATAAGTAAGTACTCGTTTTTCTTGATTAATTAGGCTGAAATTTAACACTTCTTAACCATGAGAATTTAATAATTCAATATTTTAAAAATAGGATGACTTTTTATTTCAAGTAAATAAATCTATTGAGATGATTTTAAAAAATCCCGATTTATTATAGTTTTATTTTCTGAAAAAAAAAAAATCATTGGTGTATTTTAGTCCTATGACATCAATTCTAAACAAATTCACCATTGTTATACCTAAGGTAGGGTGACGAGTTTTTCTTTGGATTAAATATTGTTGCCAGAATTACTTTGTTGGAAATTGTGTCTTAGTATGTGTGTGACACATATACTAGGACACGTATTATGTAAATTATCTTTTGTTTCATGGTCAGTGAAGTAAATAGTGTGAATAAAGGGTTATTGTGTTTATTTTTTAGTTAGTCAAGCTAAAATTTAATGCTTGATTATTATCGAAGAAATATTTATTCTGCTTAGGTAAAAAAATGAGACTTTGAAATGTCTCATTTTAATCTATTTTTATGGTGTGAACTCCTTGAATCGTATCCTTACAGTTTAAACAATATATATTACGTATTTTTATCAGTCTGTTTTTTTAACAGCTATTTAAATTTGATGCAAGCATTATTAAATTTTATATTTATATCCTCAGAATTGGTTATTCTTCCTAAATCCATTCTAATTGTTATTAAATTGAATGCAAAAACTTCATTTTATATTATATTTATGTATAATTAATAAATTTTGCATATTACTAAATTTTGAGAGCATTTATTTGTATTTTTAAAATGTACTTTAGAGTTAATTTACTAAAAATGTTTCTACAAAAAATAATTGACGCTTTGAAATATTTTAGTCTTAATTATTCTTCTCTAACAAATTTTATTTAAATTTTTAATACCATATATTTCTGTGTATATTCTATATTTTTAATGTCATTTAAATTTTTAAGAAAATTTAATTAGGTTATAATTACCTCTTAATACTTCCAATTTTATACATGCTTCTTCTAACAGATAAAAGTGCGCATACAAAAGGAATTTTATTTTGGCGTACATAAATCCTTACAATGGCGGTTATAATTAGTCTTGTTGAAATAGATTCATTTTGTAAGCATACGTATACGCTATTTAACTATCTAATTGCACCAAAAGCAATTTTACTGCTGCCACTAGGTAATTATTAATATTAATGTAAGATTTGTTGCTTATTTTTCCAAACGATTCATTTTTGTTAAATTTATAACAAAAGTGAATTGTTCGAGGATTTTCGTCGATCCAAAAAAAACCTGAAAAAAAATTGTTGGATAAATATATATAATGAATAATTTCTTAAAGGGTAAATATTTATAAATATTTCCCAAAAGGGTGAATATTTATGGTAAATATTTTCCAAAAGGATAAATATTTATGACGAGAAAACATATGATTTTGAACTAAAGGTCAAAAAATTTAGGGCTTAAGGTATATTAATGAATAATAAGACAATTCCACTAGAATTGGTTTTAATGTAATCCAACAAAATTTAAATAACGATAAAATATCGAAGAGCCGAAGTTTCGAATTCTTACTAAGTAAAGTGAATGATATCGAAAATCAATCGATATCTATTATCTAATATCAAATCAATAGGCTTTTGGTAATAAAAGCTACGGATTTAATTTATGAGTTTAACTGCAGTAAACCTCGACTTTTGGGTGAGTTAAGCAATCAATTGAGCGTTTTTGAGTCACGTGGTTTCCTTCAATTAAATGTAGATAAATATGTGTTTTGAGTATAAAGTATATTGAATTTAAATTATTCATGTCATATGAAATATATAATTTAAATATTATTCTATTAGTAGAATCTAATCTCTTCTTAATTGTTTGCATGAACACTACCATATTCATAATTTATAATTTGGATAGATGTTATCAAAAATTTTATGAAAATCAATCTGACATTTCATATAAAAATTTATTCAAAGTAAGGCATTAAAGTTTACAATTAAAATTTGATACTATCGGTTGACATGATTGATTGATTGATTGATTAATGGGATGACAATTAACATTGAATTTATCGGTTTAAAAAGTAAATCTGTTATTAACAGTATTAAAATATCAACAATGTAAATGAAATAAAAAATAGTCAATTTATTTTTAATTATGTATAATTCCACTTTCGAATTTTTTCCCTCTCTCTACATTGCTTCAAAACAGATATTCTCTCCCCTTGTATGAATGAATCAATGAATCAAATACTTTGTACTCTCCTCTAATAGAATTAGTGATTCATTCATTATCTGCGTCAAGACCAGTACATTATATGCGCATAAATTATTTTTAAGTGTAAGAATTTATTCCTCAAATTTATCATGCATATTTTGTTCTTCAAAATAGAAAATAAATGTTTTATTTCATCTTCAGACATAATATTTTAATCGAAATGTGATTTCTAGTCAAAGGGGTGCAGTAGCTTTGAGAATACAACATTGACCCACCATAATGCATATTAATCATAAAAATGATTTTTTCAATCAAATGAATTAATCATTTCTAAACATTGATTTAAAAGTATTCCTAAAAAACAAAACGGAAGTTTTTTTTCTGAGATAGTAGGTTTATCAGTCTCATTATTTTTTTATTTTTTTAACTTTTAAAAATAAAGTAATTCATATCGATAATAAAAATATATTTAAAAATAAAAATATAAATATATATATATATATATATATATATATAT